>LBNU01006314.1:145024-182290 GCA_014162995.1 Artemisia annua | reverse complement strand
AAATGACAAAAGGAACGATTTAGGGCATTATTTGATCACATTTACTTGAATTAAGGCTTAAATGACCCCTTAAAACCGTAACACTTTTCGTCTCATCAAATACCCTTACACTTGAGATTTGCTTGTCCTCAAGCAAATGAGCTTTTATTCCAATCAAAATATGAGTTAGGGGTCATTTAGCAAGAATATAAAAGTAATTACAACAAATAGTCATTCGACCCTAATCATAACAAGCACGGAAATCATACACTAACACCTCACAAATAGTGTTTGGATTCTCTCATCTCTCAAATGTCATAGAATTATATCTCATAAATGAAAACGGAAAATATCACTCACTACCTGTCATAGAAAATAGATTACCATAGGCTTGGGAGAGGATCAATTACTCCTCCACTAGGCGTGAGCACCTAAGATAAACTATCAAAGAGGGCTTTCTGAAGAGTTGTAACGTAAGGTGTAGGGATATGATAAACACGGTTTGGTTGGAATAAAGGGTGTTTTAATGGTGGCGAGTTAATTATCATGATCAAATACATGCACTATACATCGTTGCTTAAGCCAAGAATCGACTCAATCTAAAGCTAAAAATGAAATAACAAAAACTAAAAAGAAACATAAAAGGAAACGGGATGGTAGTCCGTATGTTTTTCTCTTTCTTTTTCACATTTTTTTTGTATTTTTCTTGATTTTTCGATTTTGTTTTTCATACACTCTTGCCCTACCATCCGAAATAATACATCATAGGGGAGTTGCATTCCCCTTACACTTGAATTTTTTACATAACTTTACAATTACTATTCTAATGACTCGAATTAAGATAATTGAAAAACTTGGAGTACTTTTAAAATTTTTAGCACATATGGGGGTAATAATGTTGTTCTTCCCCATTACTCCATTACACTAGTACTTTACCCATGAGTCCCAATCGTCCCAAAACAATATGTACAAGGATATGACTTAACTTAGCAACCATGTAATCGACTAGATAATTAACAAAGGGTTTAACAAATGTTGTCACAATAATGCACCAAAGATTAGTGCATACAAGGTAGGCTAAGGCGATTTGGGTGTACATTTAAGTGGGGTGTAACAAATTCTCACTTTGAGTAAGATGCTCAAAGGTCGAAACGAAAAGATATGCTCGGAGGGGTGTACTAGGGGTATCGTGTACCAAAAATGGATACAACGCAAAGGGTGTGGGAGAATTACTTGACCAATGAAGTCAATGTAATTATAACAAAAACACGGGTGTAAAAACAATGGGTTAATCCTAATGCCTCTTATCATGTAGTAGATCTTAACTACACGAATGTAGTCTCACTTGTGGATTTGAGATGGNCGTCCATTTAAGAAATGATACGAAATTCAAATTTTTTTTATCATTATTTATTTATTATTATTATTATTAATATTATTTACTTGTGGCATTATTAGCTAAAATTTTGATTATGATTTTAGGGTGTTATACATTTACTCGAATTAAGGCTTAAATGACCCCTTAAAACCGTAACACTTTTCGTCTCATCAAATACCCTTACACTTGAGATTTGCTTGTCCTCAAGCAAATGAGCTTTTATTCCAATCAAAATATGAGTTAGGGGTCATTTAGCACGAATATAAAAGTAATTACAACAAATAGTCATTCGACCCTAATCATAACAAGCACGGAAATCATACACTAACACCTCACAAATAGTGTTTGGATTCTCTCATCTCTCAAATGTCATAGAATTATATCTCATAAATGAAAACGGAAAATATCACTCACTACCTGTCATAGAAAATAGATTACCATAGGTTTGGGAGAGGATCAATTAC
This sequence comes from Artemisia annua, assembly GCA_014162995.1. Taxonomy (NCBI): domain Eukaryota; kingdom Viridiplantae; phylum Streptophyta; class Magnoliopsida; order Asterales; family Asteraceae; genus Artemisia; species Artemisia annua. The sequence continues at coordinate 180,469 of LBNU01006314.1, read as the reverse complement.
TCCTCCACTAGGCGTGAGCACCTAAGATAAACTATCAAAAAGGGCTTTCTGAAGAGTTGTAACGTAAGGTGTAGGGATATGATAAACACGGTTTGGTTGGAATAAAGGGTGTTTTAATGGTGGCGAGTTAATTATCATGATCAAATACATGCACTATATATCGTTGCTTAAGCCAAGACTCGACTCAATCTAAAGCTAAAAATGAAATAACAAAAACTAAAAAGAAACATAAAAGGAAACGGGATGGTAGTCCGTATGTTTTTCTCTTTCTTTTTCACATTTTTTTTGTATTTTTCTTGATTTTTCGATTTTTTTTTCATACACTCTTGCCCTACCATCCGAAATAATACATCATAGGGGAGTTGCATTCCCCTTACACTTGAATTTTTTACATAACTTTACAATTACTATTCTAATGACTCGAATTAAGATAATTGAAAAACTTGGAGTACTTTTAAAATTTTTAGCACATATGGGGGTAATAATGTTGTTCTTCCCCCATTACTCCATTACACTAGTACTTTACCCATGAGTCCCAATCGTCCCAAAACAATATGTACAAGGATATGACTTAACTTAGCAACCATGTAATCGACTAGATAATTAACAAAGGGTTTAACAAATGTTGTCACAATAATGCACCAAAGATTAGTGCATACAAGGTAGGCTAAGGCGATTTGGGTGTACATTTAAGTGGGGTGTAACAAATTCTCACTTTGAGTAAGATGCTCAAAGGTCGAAACGAAAAGATATGCTCGGAGGGGTGTACTAGGGGTATCGTGTACCAAAAATGGATACAATGCAAAGGGTGTGGGAGAATTACTTGACCAATGAAGTCAATGTAATTATAACAAAAACACGGGTGTAAAAACAATGGGTTAATCCTAATGCCTCTTATCATGTAGTAGATCTTAACTACACGAATGTAGTCTCACTTGTGGATTTGAGATGGTCCTAACGCAAGTTCTAGAATCTAAATGCTACCGGTACTCACATCATAGCACCAAAGATGGATGCTTTTCCTACCAATTCTAGGGGTGAACCTCACATATTTGGGGTGAAAAATTTTTTAGTGGTACGGTTTTGTGCTAGTCATACAATTTCCTATCCATGAGACGCTCATTAAGACCAAGGTTTTACTTCTAAATGTTGTAAAAAAATTTAAATTGGCGTTAAAATTTCCCTAACAAATTTTTCTCTTGGTTTTATTACACATTTACTATCAAACAAACAAACTCAAGCGCAATTGTATTCTCTACGGTGCCTTCATTTACCCCCCTTACACTTAAACCGAACATTGTCCCCAATGTTCAAATAGAAGATGTAAAAGTAAATAAAATGAAAGAATGAAATCAAATACTCCCCTGAATCGTTTGATGTGGATAGTGAAGTAACATGGTTAGATCTTCTTCCAAGAAAGATGAACGCTCAAAGCTTCCCTTCCAAAATATAAATCATCTTCTTATCCAAAATAACCTGTTAACCTGAAAAAGATAAAGGCCAACCTCGCATAAAATCGGCGGTATAATCTATAATAGGATATAATGCTTGTGGAATGAATATTTTTGCAGAATTCCTGGAGATTATAAGTTAAAGAATTAACAAAACTTTTTATGTTTCCGGAAGAAAGACAAAACTTTCAAAAATTGCAGAAAATTATAGCCTGACGCCATCAGGTTGTAATGCCTGACGCCGTCAGAAATGATCTGACAGAATTCTCATGTTAAGTTTCCGAAAAATTCTGGAAAAACTAGAGCTTACTTCCTAGAATTCCTGCAAAAATTCATTATGACTCGATACAAGCATTTGACTCAAACAAGTACTAATATGTATGTTAATTTACATTGTTATGATTCATGTTCATTCGTTCTTTATAGCTTTTGCAACATGCCTTTATATGTAGTTAAGACGAAGTTAAAAACAAAATAAAGCATTTTCACAATTTAGTTTGAAGCATGAATCAATAACAAGAAATATAACTTACATACGGAAACAAATAAAATCAAATAAACAAACAAACAAAACACACAAAGCATGGGTTGCCTCCCAAGAATCGCTTTTCTTTATTAACGAGTCTCGTAGCTAGACTCAAAGTCACCGTACATTACGTGACTTCATCGTTGGTCTCGTTGTCTAAGTCATCCTTAACAAATGCTTCAAATTCCGGATCCGATTGCAAATACCCTTTGTAAATGCTCATCACCTTTTTCCTGATTGCCTCTACAATCTTATTGGCAACCTCTTTATCAACCTTATACTTAGGCCCGAGGGTCAAGCAATTCTTGTAGTAGAGGCTCCGTTTTTCCCACACATAATCCATGCCCTTTCTCTTATCCTCTTCATTAATATCCTCAATTGCACTAATGTTATCTTTACTTAGTCGGGGCACGAAACGAAATTCCTTCATCTTGTCAGGCATCCTATATGTAATCCTATTGGTCTCATTAGAAAATTGAATTGTCCCCTCCAATCCATCGTAACTTAACTTAGATTCCTCCATGAAAGGTTTTCCTAATACCACATGGGACAAGCTACAGTCTATAACACTCGCTAGATCCTCAACAATCATGAAGTCGGTGATATACGTAAAGTTCCCAACTAAGGCATGTAAATCTCTAACCCTCCCGACAAAGTTACAAACTCCACCGGGGTAGTTGGGGTCCTTCCTAGGGGTAAGCCTCTTGTTCACTATATCATTATAAACACTTGAAGACATAACGTTGATTGGGGATTCAAAATTAATGTAGGCTTGATCACCTCTTTTTCCATACCCTTTCTCTTATCCTCTTTTTCCATACCCTATCATGCATGGTATCTTAACGTTCCTAGGGTCACCTCTTTTTACCTTTGGACCAACTTTAGTGAAGGGAGAGCGAGGGTTATCAATTATGTCATGGTAATAGGCGATCTCTTCCTTAGTGGGGTAAAGATTAAAGTATTCATCACCTATTCTCTCGCCTTCTCCTATCTCCAAACTTCCGGAATTCTTAGGGTCACCATATTCTAAATCCTTGCATGCGTATATGGCGCCTGCAAAGTCATTAAGTGCATGATCTAATTGAGCATCAATCAAACTACTAAGCTTTTTAAGCTCCGTAATTTCACTTTCGACTCGGTCTCGCAATGACGCTACTTCGTCGGGTGTGAGGGGTGGATTCGCGTTTTCCATAATGGCCAACGGAACAATTAATGGACAAGTTATTACAAACAAAAGCACAAAGAAAATAGATAGACTAAAGAAATCCTAGAAAAATAAAATAAAAATCTCACTAGAAAGGAATCCAGTGAGTAAACCTAATAAAATGAAAATTCTACCTAAACAATAACTATTCCCCGGCAGCGGTGCCAAAAACTTGATGCGTGGTTTTGTGACCTTACAACAGGTTTTACCTCTCGAGGGATCTCAAGAGGCTTACAACCCCACCAGGCAGTGTACCTGACCGATGTAGTATAGGATAGTAGTAAGTACGGGGGATTGATCATTCTCTCACAGGGAATAGTGTTCGTTAGGATAGAAGAACTACTCTAATAGGTCTAAAGGTGAAGGAAGATTCTTTTTTGTATTTTTATATTTTTTAGAAAGCAAGTAAAATATCGGTTTTTTAAGGAGTGGGCGGAATCAGTTGCTAGTCAACTAACCCAAAATAACTACAATTATTGTGGTTGTGGAAACTTATATGGAGACAAATGTGTTTACTTAGATTTCCTTACTCCCTAACTATCTTTTACCGGTTAATTGATATGTATGTTACTTGTGTGGATGAAGGGTGTATTCCTAATAACTCATGGAGTGGCATACATATCTCTCCAATTCTATGAGCTCTTATCTCCTCCTATGCCATGCACTACATAACCATAGGGATTGTAAACACTGGCTCATGCGTTAAATACTACCTTAATAGCCTAGTATGCCTTGGCTACATGTTTCCCAAGACGTTCAAGCAGGTTACCATATAAGGAGGTTAGTCAGTTTTCTTGAGCCTAACATCGATGAAACAATCACCCAAACAAATAACAACACACCAATCAACCAATAATTAATAGTTAGGTTTCATTAGATCTAAGCAAACACAAGAAGAAATTAGCCTAGCATGTTAATTGAAAGACAAAAAAGATATAATTAACCAACACATAGACATACTGATGAAATTAAAGTAAGGACTTATCTTTAATTGAACATGAGGGTTCTAAGGGTTGGAAAACCCTTAAAATTACAGTAAAATCGTCGTTAGGGTTTTGCCCTAAGATGTACCAAAAGTTCCCCCCTAATGAAGAAAAAATAGAAAAGTATATATAGATTTTACATTCTGACGGCGTCAGGTTATAGGTCCTGACGCCGTCAGCTCGCCGCCACTAGGGTTCTCGGATGGCCTAGATCTACTTCTGACGCCGTCACCTTGTAAATGCTTCTGGACCGTCACTCTTTAGCTTATAACCTGACGGCCTACATATTTAACACATGACGCTGTCAGGTGTAAATGTCCAAATTCTTTCAGGCCCGTCATATGTAAATTAGTTTTCACTCTTTTGTCAACATTTGCTGACAGCGTCACCTTGTGACTCTGACGCCGTCAGGTGTAAATTCAGCTTCTTTTGAGACTTTGTCGTTTTCTTTACTTTTATGCTCCAAAAACGTCCAAATATGCATGTTTTCCAGAATTCCTCTCAAAAGTACCTAAAAATGACAAAAGGAACGATTTAGGGCATTATTTGATCACATTTACTCGAATTTAGGCTTAAATGACCCTTTAAAACCATAACACTTTTCGTCTCATCAGTTTCCTTATTTTTTTCTGCTTTGTTAGCCGTCATATCTGTTCACTGAGCTTTGTATGCTCAGCCGCATTTCTATTCCTGCGGCAGGTTTAGTAGGAAGCTGGGTTATGGAAGAAGATTTTACTTTTAGGCTTAGAAGACTTCACCCTGTTAGCTACTTGTTGGACTTAGAGATGACTAGAATCATTTTGTTGGGCTTAGTATATTATGATGGCTTAGTACATTTTTGCTGTCCTATTGTATATTGTACTTTGTTTAGTTTTCCTTTGTAACCCTTTGTAAACTTTGTATTAGAAATGTATCTCCGTTTCGCTTGTGTTCTGATGTGACTCCATAATGTTACACTTTAGCCCTTTCTGGGTTGGGGTGTTACATTTACTAATGGTCGTTAGACAATAAATACAAAAAGTTAAGTGTAAAACAGAGGAAGGAAGGTTCTAGAACCCTTCCCCTTATATTTGGCTGAACAATCCCACATAGGTGTGGGATGGATTTTGCTTGTTATGAGAAACCTATATAATGAACCCTTTAAGCTTCATTAACTCTAACTTGTTTTTGTAGCACGATACCATAACTCGATTCCTTGGTGCCCTCAACAAGGGGGAGCACTAATCAAGGGGGAGCGTTTGAATCGTCGGCTTCTTTTCTCTCTATACACCAGCGACTCCTTTTTGATCCTACAAAAAGGGGGAGAAGTGAACCAAACTCTTAAAAACTTATTAAAACATAATTTTACCTACAATGAGTTTATATTTTATAATCATTAAAAAAAGTGATATTGTTAATACAAATAATGTCAAAAATGTCATTTGCATTATTCGATCTCTATATGTTTTGATGATCAGAAAATGCAAAAACACGTTACGTAAAAATACACTTGATAAGTTTTTAATCGAGAAAGTTCGTTTCGACTACAACATCACTTAATGTATGAACCAACAATATACAAATTTAGTTAAGTGACCAAAGAAGTTATTTTGGTTTTAAAATCACATTTTCATAAATGTGACAAAACATTTTCACAAATAACTTTTGTATTTATAAAGAAATGTTTTTGAGAAAAATAAATTTGAATTTGAAATCTCCAACAACTATTTTTCCATCCCAAGGAGATGTCACCTTCACCAGAAAAATATTTCATCACATCATGACAAAAATAGGAGCGTCTTAAGGGACGGTCCCTTATATGTTGGGGATCGTCCGTGTTTAACGGACAGTTCCCCGCTCCTCCTAGTACCTATAAATACTGCACTATTTTCAAACAGAAAATTAACCTTCTTAGCACAAAAATATTCTGTTCTTTCTTTCCCTTTCTTTCATCACAATAACTTATTGATATTAATTTATAAGTGATCCCGCTACCTTCTACCTCAAAGTGCAAGAGATGAACGCTCGTACTTGCCAAGAAACGACGAGTTATAGATTAGGCATCACACACATGTAACTTGTGTTACGATTCTCTTCTTCATCTAAACTCTCTCAATCTTCCTTCTTGTATACTTGTATATCCGACTTGTGTGTGAATCGAGATTAGTTGTGTGGTGTGTAGATTTGGACTAGGTGATAGTCCGTGAAGTATTTTAAGTGGATTTGGACAAGGTGAAGGTCCATGAAGAGTTGTGTGTAGATTTGGACTAGGTGTTAGTTCGTGAAGTGTAGTGTGTAGACTTGGATTGTGTGGAAGTCCAAGTGGATGAAGTGTATGTCCGTGTAGTGGTGTGTAGACTGGTTCAAGCTAGGATTAGAACTTGACATTCCACTTAGTGTCGAAAATTGGTGTAAGCGAAGATGTACGGTTTTCCCTGCCAGAAGGGAGTTTGTTAACATAGTGATTGTAAGCTCTCGAGTGTGATACTCAAGGTGTTGAGTAGGGCAAAGATTGAGCTTCACAGCCGAACCACTATAAATCTCCGTGTCTTTGTTTGGTTGTTCTATCCCTTTATCTTCCTTTCATTCATATATTGTTTACTTTGTACATATCTATTGTGTTCATATATAGTGTTGATTGATATCATATAACTTTGAATTAAACGGTTTTCAGAAAGAAGAAGAAGTTTTTAAAAGTCTTTAAAACGTAATTAAAAATGTTGAAACTATTCAACCCCCTTCTAGTTTCTACATATCTCATTCCTATCTCATCACCTGAACAAACTCCAACTCCTATGAATCCACTTATGACTCCTGTTTCTCCATGCGAGTTATGTTATGACGCATCGTCACCACCTGTTGTGCATAACTCCCAATCACAGCCCACGCTAACTTCACATGTTGCCCCTCTATCTACCTCCACATTATCCCAACCAATGGTAACTCGCACCAAGCTTGGCACCGTTACAACTCTTCACATTGCCGATCTCTTTTATGTATCCTCATCGTCTCTACATCAAGCTCTCTTTGCGTCTAGGGAACCAAAAGGATTCAAAACTGTTGCTCGAGATCCAAAATGGTTTGCTACCATGCTTGATGAGATGAATGCTTAGAATTCAATGCCACTTGGGACTCATGTCTCGTCCTACTCACTCAAATGTTGTTGGTTTCAAGTGGGTCTTTCATACCAAATTCCATACCGATGGTACCATTGATAAATTTAAGGCTCAACTCATTGCTAAAGGTTTCACTCAAGTCCCAGGTTTGGATTACTCTGCCACGTTTACTCCCATTGTAAAGGAATCTATGGTTCGAATTATTCTTTCCATTGTCTTGCTAAATAAGTGGCCTCTTCATCAACTAGATATGAAAAATGCTTTCTTAAACAATGATCTTTCTGACATTGTTTACTTGGAACAACTACCAAGCTTCGTTGATCCTCGGTTACCTAATCATGTATGTCATCTAAAGGAAACACTCTATGGGCTTAAACAAGCGCCTCGAGCTTGGTTTCAACGTTTAAGTTCATTTCTCATTAGCATTGGATTTCATTGTAGCCGAGCCGACACTTCTTTGTTTGTGTTTAAAAAGGATCATCCTTTACTTATTAGTGTATGTAGACGACATTATCATAACTGAGAATAATGCTACTATTCTTTGAGACTTTATCACTCGTCTAAATAAAGAGTTCCTCATTACCAATCTTGGTAAACTTAATTATTTTGTTGGTCTTGAAGTCAGATATCATGACTTGAGCATCTTTCTCAGCCAATCAAAATATGCCTTTGATATCCTTACTCGAGCTCACTTATTAGATGTCAAACCTGTTGCAAAGCCGCTTTCCACCTCCTCCTATTTTACAAGTCAAGGCACTCCCTTTACGGATCCAACTCTATATCGATCTCTTGTAGGAGCCCTTCAATATCTCACCATTACCTGGCCTGATCTTTCATATGCGGTTAATTAGGTGAGCCAATTTCTTCATGCTCCTATGCAAGATCATTTTCAAGTCGTCAAGCGGATCCTACACTATGTCAAAGTCAACATTTCTTATGGCCTCTAATTTGTACATGCTACCTCACCAACCATTCTTAGCTATTCTGATGCCGATTGGGATCGGCGTATTGAAACGAGACGATCCACCTCTGGTTACTCCATCTTTCTTGGTGGCAACCTTGCCTTATGGAGTGAAAAGATACAACCAACGCTTTCAAATGGTGAATCCGAATACCGGGCATTGGCCAACACCGATTATGAGATAGTTTGGATCACTCATTTTCTTCGAGAACTTCACGTTTTACGTGCTGGTCGTCCCACACTTTTATGTGACAATTGTAGCACTTTAATTTTAAGCCAAAACCCGAGCTTCCATAAGTGGGGAAAGCATATTGACATCAACTACCACTTTGTTCGTGAGATCAACTAGCATTTTGTTCTGGAGTTGCTTCTTTTCGGGAAACTTTACACTAAGTATGTCTCTACTCAGCTTACAATTTCATGAAGAGTCTACTACGTCTGATTTTTGAAGAATTTCGGTCCAAGCTTGTGTTGGTTCTCCCCGCTCTTCGCTTGCAGGAGGGTAATAGGAAATAATTATATCGAATCCGAGTTTATAGAATGAGATTGTTATATCCAATAAGGTATTTGGTAAAGAATATACCCAAAACACATTCTAATACATTTTTGATCGTCCAAAGAATAAGGTATTTGGTTAAAAAAATTATAAGTAAATGCATCAAGATTATGACCTGTAGATACTTACATACTTGATTTTTAAGTAATTTGCTTTTGAGAACTTTATCGAGTACCCCATGTTCAAGCTTAAACTTAATGAAAGCTTTTTTTTAAAATTCGGCCATACAAAATGTTAGCGAACATTAAATGTATAGTGATCTAAGATTAAGAAAGAATAAATAAATTATGTTTAATACCTCAACAAAATGGGCAATCTCTACACATATGACGATGCTTTATTAGAATGATCTATGACACTTTGACATCTACCCATTACCTGAAAATCATCAAAGAATTCTTAAGTACGTGACGAAATGTCAAATGCGAACGTGTAGCTTATATTGACAAAAATGATATGGAAATTGACGTATCACAATGAGCATCATGAATGTGCGTCATTAGGTTGCATCTTTGTTTTGTCATCATAAACTGCAAGAATATCGGTGAAGCATTTGGATTGAGATTTAAACAAAATTTAAAAAGGTGTTTGGATGTGAGTATTAGAAGTGGTTCCAAATATGCGTCCGGTATATACCTGTTGATAGATTACAGGGTTTGTGCAGAATCAACACTTTGGGCTTGGTGGGAATACGCTACAGGTGGCGGTCAGAAGGCGATTTTGATTACTTGCTGAAAGAAATATATCAATATTAGTTATTATATTGTTTGTAAAACTATTTCAGTCACATACAAACTCTTGATTTTTTGACACCTCATGAGACTTAATTAGACCCAAAAAAAAGGTTTATAAGTAGTGTTTGTATCATTCGATTCAGATTCATTTGGGAATTTCATCAAACACTTGGTGTTCATCTCTATATCTAAGGTAATATTCACATCAAATAATTTAATGGCACAAAAACAAATGTTAAAATTCAAAAATTACCTCTTTCTCATTAATGAAATTCATTTAATATTATTGTCAAGTGACTTAATAGTTAATACCTAAAAACACAAACATATCACAAGGATTATTGCAGATTCAATCACAAAAATGACAAAATTCATCGGTTGTTCAATTACTTATAAAACGTTGAATATGAAATCAATGTCTAACAGTTGAATTATGATTTTGAAAATTAGGTTTTTTGCGATTATAGAGAAATAAACGTATTTAGAAGATATCAATAAATTATGAATAATCAGAAGGAAAAAAATTACCTTGGATCGATTGTTTCCATCTATTTTAAAAGACAAATAAACTAAATCATCACCTCCTCTAAATCATTGGATCTTAGATTTTGATTTTCAGGGTTTTTGATTTTCTGTTAGGGTTGAAAAGGGGATCTAGAGAGAATTGTGTGTGTGTGTGTGTTGATGAGTTGGTAAGGAATGAATGAGACAACAGTGATGCTGCCCAATTTTTTGTTCCATTTACTCTTTAGAAACGAAATTGTAGCAGGACTATCAGATGAGGTTTATTTTCCTGGTGTCGAGTTTTAAGGTCTTTTGGGAGAGATGATATTTTCAAACCCCTGTTTTATATATGTAGTAGATTAAAGGAAACTTTTTGCATATTGTATATTATATATGTTGTGGAATATACAACTCATCATTTTAAGGTGATTATTAAAACTCTAACATAATTAAACAACATTTGTTGCCTACACTGTTCTAATTTGCTACACAAACTGTTGAGAGCGATTCTAAAGCTCGTCCAAAACAAACTACTATAAAAATGTTAAATTTAGAATATGGTAAAGTAGCTATTAGGTGGGGAATAAGTGTACTGCATTATTTCATACACCCTTTTCTTATTCGCTATTAAATGTACAATATACAAGAACAACAATTCACATAAGATAGATGATGATTTTGTTTTAGTTACTATGAATTTCATAATATTAGAGTAGCTTACTTTTCTATTATTCCATCTGAATCACTATGGCATGTATATAATATTATTTCTTTTTTGATTTTGGGCCCACCCGTTTCCTTTATTTAATCTGTAGTGGTATAGTGTAAAAAAGGAAGGTCTCCTCATCCGGAGGTTCTAACAGATTGGGGACCCACTACCTTTCTAAACCTCTTAAAAAATAAACGCCCCCTTAGTGTACTAGATTCCATTTGATTATTATTATTATTATTATTTTTGAAGAAATATATGATTATTACTTAAAAAGTATATGAATGACTAAATGAAAGAATCGGATTTGATTTATCAAAAAACCAAATCCGATTGTTCCATTTTCAAATGCACAAGGGTCTATAACTCCATTTAAAGAATGTAAAAGGGAACAACTTATAACTATATATAAAAAAAAAAAAAAAAAAAAAAAAAAAAAAAAAAAAAAAAAAAAAAAAAAAAAAAAGTAGTAACATCCCCTGTATCCGTTATGTCATTTTGTAACGCCCTAAAACCCAATTTTACTCGATTTCCTCACCAGGTGATAAACATTTTTATATCCTTACTTTCATTTGCATGTATTTTTGCATTTTCTGATCCACTGTTCCTATACAATTAAGCGATCTTGATACTGGTTGTGATTGTGATTGTGTTTGTTTATATTGTTTATGATTACAAAGGTAACAGTTTATCTAACAGGAATCTGGGTGGGTTTTATAACTTTTATTAGATATACTATATAGCCGTAAAATCGATTAATAAATCGCTTGTAAAACGTAGAGGAGGATGATGCCTAATTGTTGTCATTTAATAAATTTGTGTTATAGCATTTCACTACTTATTTGAAACATAGCGCGGGGTCAACGTATGTCAGGGGACTAATTTGCTAGACTAAATTGATAGCTAATTACGCATAGAAATGATGCACGATAATCAAGGGATGCAGGATGCCAATTTGTACTACTAATTACTACAGTAATTAGCTAAAAACCAAGATTCTATGTCTTTGGACCAATGATCATGTAATAGATAACTTGCGTGCGTGGAAGTTCATTCTTATAAAAAGGTTGATGCCATGGTACAACGTTTGTGCTAGTAAATTAGTTTTGATAGCTAACATTATTTCTAGTTTTCATTTGTGGGTCCATTTTCATTATGCGATGGTAATGGAGATGGGATATCTTTTAATGGAGGTCTAACATGAGAAAAATGCGACAAATGAGTGAAACATAATGTTTCTTGCTGTTTTAATCACATGCCGCTAAATTTTGTTGATAAGAGATTTTTTATATTTATTTTTTCTCAGCTATCGTTCCACAGGTTAAGTTCTTCACTTGCTGTTTATCGTAAAAGAGCCAGTGCATCTACCGAGGGATTAAGTGGCTACTTAGTTATGGACTCTGCAGAAAAAGTAGATGCAATAGGAAGTCGCTTACCAACAGAGGCAACAAAGATACTACAGTCATTGGCTTCTAGCTGGGATGATGTGGTTGATGTAGATGCTTTACAAGTAATACGACTCAAGGGTGCTATGACCAATGAAGTCTACCAAATCAAGTGGCCAACCAACAGGGAACGCTCACGAAAGGTTATAGTGAGGATATATGGTGAGGGTGTGGGTGTGTTCTTTGACCGTGAATTGGAGATTAAGACATTTGAGTTCATGTCCAAACAAGGACAAGGTCCTCGTCTACTAGGACGTTTCTCAAATGGGCGAATTGAAGAATTCATCCGTGCACGGGTATGTGTCCCTTTTTCATGTTTATTAAATGTTTTCCTTGTGGTGACACGTGAATTTGGCTCTATTTATTTATTTAAAAGCTGTGTTAATATGCATAATAGGACTTAAGCACATAAGGAAGTCTGTGTATTTTGTAGATTAACATATGTTAGTAGAATTAGTCAACACATCTCAATCCTGACACGTGACCTAAGACTCTATATATAATTTAAATAGAGTAGTAAATAAGATTTAAATATAGGGCTGCAAAGGAGTTCAAGTTTTTTTCCCTGGAGTATTTGAGCTCAGAAATCTACTTTTGCTTCTAGTAGCATGGCACTGGAAAAATGTGGATAATATGTTATCTACTTGTGGGTATAAGTGATGAGGTGACATAATGTTCTTGACCTCTATATAGCTAAAGATGTTTGACAGCGAAGCTAAGGAGACTCTCGACAAGCGAAATATAGCGACAGGATATTGCTCATGTTCCTTTTGTTGTAGTCTTTCTAATTTCCTATTCGCACGCATATAGTTTGGATATGTTCGCCTTACTTTAAGAGCTATTTGGAGGTCGAGGGGAACTGTGGAAGACAACCAAAGCGTCATTAACATCAATGTCAACATAAGAAAACCTTCATTAACGTACCATGTAATTGTTTGTAGGTAAAATAAATTTGTAACGCTATGCACCACTCTACCTTGCAACTGGTGTGGGCAAATGACATCATTTTTTTCCTGCAACATAACCAACAGCATACACTACACTATACCCTACACCATAGGTCATAATGTATCTGATTACAGAACCCACAACCTAATCATAGCCGAAATAATAGCCCATAACAAAACCTACACCACAACCAATAAGGCAATAACATAGCCTAGATCATTGTTGAGAATATGATCGGAATTACAGGTGAAAACATAGATGACAAGATGTTCAGCTACATATCAAATGACATGTCCGAAAACATAGATGAGGATGTGTTCATATGTTCATAACAAAGTCAAGAGTATAGCCCATGGGGTATTTATAATATAGTCAATGTTATTGTTAAAATATTCTGAACGATAACAATTAAAACAATGTAGGCGCAACATATCCTACGAGAAAAATCTATTGTAACTTAAAAATTTGGTATCTAATCTTGGGTCGAGAACACTACACTATGCTTTAGAGGTTAGCTGCACCAAGGATGAAAGGAGGTTGGTGGAGCAAAACCCAAATCAGTTATCAACAAGGAAAACTAAGTGCTTTTTTTATTGGCGCATAACCTCTACTGATTTTTGCTTAGTACCCCAAACAGCATCATCAGCAATTGACCAATTAACTATTTGAAGTTTAATGTCCTTAGTAGTCAAAAGATTGTGAACAATATCTGTCACACTTTAATATGAATATGAATATTATTTTTAACTAGCACAAGCTCCACTTGACCCACACAATAACCACCTGTTTTTACCCGTTACTTAACCCACTCATTTTACCATTAATAGTCAATAACAGTTGAAGTGATTTATAGTTTTTTTTGGTCTAGTCGAACTTTGTGCAAGTTATGGCTGATATACTGTGAAGCCTTAGGAGAATAAGTTTCATTAACTAATTATATTTTGCCCTTTTCTTTGTGGGATTCAGACACTCTCAGCTTGTGATTTGCGGGATCCTGATATATCTGCACTTATAGCATCAAAGCTAAAGGAGTTCCATGACCTTAGTATGCCTGGTCCAAAGAAGCCCTTGGTCTGGGATAGATTGCGGTATATCTCTCTCTTAATCCTTACGAGTTGAAGTCTCACCATGTTCACTTAGAAAGGATTGAGGTTGCATGGCTAGTTAATTTACTTTATACTACATATCCACATTAAGCTATGTTTTTATATTGTAGATTATATTTCTGTAATTCATTTTTTTGCTTCAGCAATTGGCTTAGTGCAGCTAAAAGCATGTGCTCTGCAGAAGAAATGCAGTCCCTCCGTTTGGATGCCATGGAGGAAGAGATAGAAACTTTACACAATTGTCTTGCAGCAGATCAGCATATAGCATTTTGTCACAATGATTTACAATATGGGAACATAATGATTGATGAAGATACAAGATCCATAACCATAATTGTGAGCATCTACTTGTGTTGTTAGCTTCATGAATATTCCTTTCAGTGTTCTATAATTTTTTTAGCAAAATTTGAAGTTTTTAACTAGTATTCAATATTCATGTTAAATTTGGGATAGAGCTTGGGGTGCAGTTTATGGATTGTGAACCACATAAGGCTTTTGATATGCTTTTAAGCTTTCAATTGTTGCTGAGTGTGATTTGAACAAACTTTAGAATTTTATTAAGAAAAATATTCACGGAGTATTGACTTTTATTGACTTTTCTCTGTTAATCTTCCTAAAATATAGGATAAGGTTGGAGGTGTAGTTTTTTTAGTTTGAACCACATGCCTGATTTGGTGTTATCAACTTTTAATGTTTAGGTATTTACAAAGTCATCCACGGATAACCCATATTGTTTAGTTTCATAGTTTTTGGCTAATAGGGATTTGCTTCTTTAATTTCTTAATTGACTTTTGACTTGTGTATCTGATATTATGGCTGATTATTGGATATTGTGTCTGCATGTGAGTTATATGTGTAATGGCCTGATTGGATAGGAACCCAATGTTTTAATAACTAAGGCAAACAGGCTAGAATAACCACCTAAATCAACATAATATTAGGAAGCCAATTTTGTTTAACCACTTCAATATTACTGTGAAGTAAAGGCCACATAGTCTATATATGATTTACTCATATTTCGTTTACATTCCAAGTCAAACGAGCTAATGAATTGTGGAAGTTTCAAGTGTTAGATTGATTAAAATATCATCATACCAAGCAGGATCCATAGATCAACATACAGAAATACCACTTACATCAATGATTCTGTCTCATCAACTGGCAAACATGACTTTGCAACAATCTGCAGTTTCTAAATGTTATGATTATTAGACATTCAATATCGTTTATTTACTTAAAAAGGCTTCTGTTAGTTAGCTTCTCCATGCACTCTTTTTACCTCACAATTACACGAGTATTGAGCTTTGGCTGTCTCTATTTCTAATAGTAACATTTTTACAGGACTACGAATATGCTTGTTACAACCCTTTAATGTTTGATATTGCAAATCACTTTTGTGAGATGGCTGCTGATTATCATACAGAAACGCCTCATCTGTTGGATTATAGTAAATACCCTGGTAGGTCATCATGCTTAGCTATTTATCTTCTGGTTAAATTCTTCTTAAATACCATAATGCTTCAGCTAAGTATGGATTGCAACTTAAACAGGTCTTGAAGAGCGTAGGAGATTTCTGCATGTATATCTGAGCTGTTCAGGTACTAAACAACAATAACATGTTTACAGTGTTCTTATGCGTTGTACAGGTATACTTTTTGATAGATAATGATAAATAAATATGTTTTGTTGTCTTGACGAATATAAATGTCATCCTATAAATAATCTATGTTTTCATAATCATATGAGGTTTTATAAAATCGAATTTTAATAGACAAATCTTTATGCTTTTAAAATAGATTTAAAATATTGTGTAAAATGAATAGATCCTCACCTTCACTCAATCCTAATGTATTTGAATTGCAGACAACTTAAAGACTATTTTATCAAAATACACCGGCTGTGAAATGTGCCTTCACAGCCCCATCATAATTTTCTTCTTTTCATCTAAGTGCTGATAATATGTGTTTAAAATGGTTGTTACATAATGAAAAGCATTACAACGCTATAAATAATCATGCTGAGCAGGAAGTTAGTAATTTTAACAAAGTTTTCTTAAGTTGGAATAGGTGTTTACATAAATTAGAAATTTAGAAATGCTTAGCTGTCAGCCAAATTACTCTTTGATTAACTAACTAGAAGTCTCAATATCATAGTATCTTATTCCCTTCATTGATATGGTTTTGGTCTCATTCCCGAATTCTGTGATTATTTTTAAACCACTATCCAAAGAGGGTTAAAACCGAATATCTGATGCACCAAATATTTCTCCACAGAATGCAGATTGCTTATATCACTTGTATACTTTTAGCTTGGATTCTATGATTTGTAGCTAAGTTTCTCTAGGTTTTTAAAGTTTCAAATCTGCTTGGCCTCTAACTTAATATCTCTGTCTAACGTAATGAGTTTCATTCATAAAATTGCTCAAGACACTAACAGGCTTGGGGAATAAAGTCCCAAAGCATCTTAGGGAACAGTTATAGAAAGGGGCAATCACATATATAGCCAATGAAAGTTGGATAACTGCATATTTCCCCAAAACGTGGCTTAAACAGCATTTTAAAATATCCATTAAAAACTTATATTTTCAGGAAATATGCAAATATTCAAGTTTCATCTATATATGCAATTTCCCCTTTTAGAAATACTGACTAGCCCTAGATACACTAGGTTAGTTAGACACTTGAATGTGCTTGCGCAATTGACACAACCCACATCTAAGGGGGTCTAACGGGAATGATGGCCAAACAACATGCCGGGAACAGCGGATTCCTTCAAACGTCATAGATGATGGAACATCATACACCGAAGAGGCTACACATAGACACTGCGTAAGCATAAAAACTTCTAGAATTTGCCAAGGGTGCCAGACTATTTGAAATGTAAATATGTGTAGGTGTTTTAGAAAGATTGAGGTTGGTTTGTCGTACTGAGCAATAGGCTCCTTTTAATGGAATCAAGATGCAGAAGGCATGCTTGTCATATATGATCAAGAAAATAATCCAAGATATAGCAGGCACACTAGAGTTGGTGGTAGGGGTATTAGTATCTGCAATAGTGGTATAAAAACAAATCACTTTTAAATTATATAACAATAATAACATACACACACACACGCCCAAATTACGTTTTAAATGGTCTAACCTCTACTGCTCGCTATATCAGTTTCTCTGCTTTGTTCTGCTTGTTTAATCGATCCTTTTGCATTTCACGACATTCTATCCTCATATTATCAGTTTTGTAGCAGTTAGAGCCTTGTGTGTTGATGTGATGTAGTAATTAGATTTCCAAAGAAACACTCGTGGAAGTATTTCCCGGGTCGTAGTCCCAACGAAGGATGAATTCGAGTTTGTCGGTTCGGGATCGTGAAAACGTGAAATGAATAGGGATAAAAGTGATATTTGAGTTTAACACTACGGATAATGGAATAACAGATAAACATAAGCAAATAAGCTAAGGGAACAAGTAATTGGGCATAAGTAAACCTAAAACGAAAAGTTATCCTAAAAACGCTAATTATAATCAAATTAAACGTAATAGCGCAAAATAAAAATGAGATTAAAGCTAGACTAATCCTACGGGCATGTAAATGATATTCCTACATTCTAATTTGATAAAAGAAAAATATTTTTTTATGGCTTTTTATTACTTATTTATGAATTAAAAACTAAAAATAAGAAAATAAATTGTTTAAAAATAGGAAAACTTTTGAGACTTTTCTGGTAAAAACTTAAATCTATTTAGGAGATGAGAAAATTAAAAACTTTGGAAAAGCTATAGGAATAAGCTGACAGAAAGCTAAAACAGATGAAATAAGCTAAATAAGAACAAGATGTTAAAAGGATTTTATTAGCAATTTATAACAATAAAGAACCTATGGCATAATGGTATTCTGTGTGTGGTGTGAGGAGTGGTAAAGGGAATAGGTCACAGGTTCGAACCTGGCGTATACCTTTTTGCCAAATCTTTTTTTTTTAATTTTTGAAAACTTCTTGAACAAACTAATTAAACACATGAAAACAAACATTTTAGAAAACTACAACTTCTTATAAAAACTAGAAAACAAGCAGTAAAAAGGGGAAATGATGAGCAGTTTGGGCTTAAGCTAACAAAAGGCTAAATGGAGATCCTAAAAGCTAAATAAAAGCTACTAACAAGCTGGTTCTAAGGGAAGATTAAGCTAAAGGCACACTAGGGGAGACCTAAATAAGCTAAAGGGACAAAGATTAAGCAGTTATATAAGCTACAAAGCACTAAAGAGCACAAAACTAAGCAAATCCTAACCGTGGCTGCAGAAAAAATGGACTAAGGGGCTGAATGGGCTGAATAAGCTGATAAGAAAAATTCTTAAAAATAAACTAAAAATATAGTCAACTAGATATTCTACTGAATAATCACCATAGCAAATTTTAGAGCAAAAGAGCTAATAACGAAGAAATGAAAAATCAAAAACTTTGCTGCTGTTGGGACTTTTTCTTGACAGCAAAACAGTGAAAAAATTAGTGACCAAATGGGTCAAAAATGGTGTTTCTGACTTATAAAGTCAACTACCAGACTTTATAACTATGCTCTAACCTATTTATGACTAAAGGGAAGCAACTTAAACAACTAAAGTGCAAGAACCAAGAATCTATCCTAGAAACTTAAACAAAACAGATGTGAAGAAAGTTTTTTCAGAAATCAACCAAGAATCTAGGAAACTACCTAATAATGCTAAATTCAAACTTAAAACTACTAAAAACTATCATATAAAGCAGATTAAAACTCAACAATGGTCCAAAAACTAAGTTTTAGGCAAAAATACTTCTTGTGCCAAACACCCCTTTATGTCTCTACTGATGAAATTATAAGAAGCAATAATGAGATTCTGTCAATCAAATCACCAATCAACAACTTGTACCGATGCAATACACTAATGGAAGCTCAGAAACACAGATACTAGCAACATAAAACCACATGAACTCAGATTGCAATTCTAGGTAGTTAACAAGGCTAAAACATGAAATATTAGCAAACAAACTATAAAACCACTACAAGTGATCCATCAAGCAATCAAATCATGAACATCAGCAGAAACTAACATCAAAACAAGCAATCTACTCAGATTTCAACTAATCAAGCATAAAAGGAAATTAACGGCTAAAATTAAACTAGGAGACTTACAAATTCAGTCCCTAACTGAAATAGGGTGAACTCCCAATCCAAGCCTATCTTTAGATAGGCTAATCCACACCAGGAAACACTGTTCTAATCATCCATATAACCCAGAATCTTCACCATCAATTACCTTTGACTTTCATTGACCAAGGACCATTTAACTAATCTAAGCAGAAAATAAGCTCCAAAACTTACTACAAGCCACTGAATAGCTTGAATGAACTTGTGAGATAACAAAGTAGCTTTAAAACAGATTTAGAATTGCAGATTCTTGAAAATTTAAATGCAAGTATATTAAATGAAAACTTAAATTTTATTGAAAACTAAAATTGAGTACAATATAAAAGCTGAGAAAGTTACAAATAGCTGAAGAATTAAGCTAAAACTATTAAAAGCTACACTAAGCTACTACTAAATTAACCCTACTCCTAACAGCTTCAAATGTGGTGAGGTGAGGGGTATATATAGCCTTGATGAAGGAAGGTCCTAGAGAGTCCGTGTCAGCAATCCGTGGGTGATTTGTGCTTCTTTAAGTCCCTTCTAAACCGTTTGATCAACTTGGTGACCACTCCTTTCATTCTTGACCCTCGGATCAAATTATCACGCACTAATTTTGATGTGGATTGCCAGCGTGTCATTCCCTGACATGTCAGTCCTTCTAGAATCATGAGTTGATTGGTCTAAATTGCCCTTAATTGCTGTCAATTTGAGTGGAGTTATTTCTAGGGTTCATGGTAACAGTAACTTCTGGGTTTGAGGGTGAAAAATTGGGTGGCGGGTTAATTGAAATGTAATTGAATATTAATGTTGACCGAGTATGGTGGGGTTTGACCAGGGATTTAGGTGGGCCGGGTTATGGTGGGTGGAATGGGCCTTTGGTTTGGTGTTTTTATTTATTTAATTCTTGGGCTGGATAATGGAAAATGGGTTTGGCAGATTTGGTTTAGAAATAATCACAAGGACTAATCTTGACTATTTGAGAATCTTTGAGGATCATTGTTGTCGTTTTGAGCTCATTAAAGATCAAATGCTTGAAAAACTACTATCTAGCTTCGGCTTTTGACACTCGTTCCAAATCTCGTGCTCGTTTTGTCGTTTTTGGCTCGTTTTTTGTCCATTATTGCAATATCCATACCTACACATTCACAAACGCAAAAACACACAATCTTTGCAATAATGGTTAGTTTTCGGTCGTCTTTGGTCTTAATTTGGTAAATAAAAGTATGTATAAAATAACACATACCATGTGTTGCCAAGTTGCTGTCTGTATTATGTGTCTTCGTTTCCATGAACCTCTGCCTTTACGTTTCCCATTGCTATAAACATAGGATTCCTGTACAATTTTGGATATATTCGCTTTCAGAACATTTCTCACAACCAGAAGTAGGATTTTCTAGTATCAGCGATGCCTGTGTTTCTTGATGTGTAGGATTTTTCAATTTGCTTTTTACTATGGTACTACATATTATACAACAGTGGACTATGGTATGTGATGAGCATAAAGTTATTTCTTATCTTTAACTAAGTGTGTATTCTTGGATCAGGACAGTTCTGATTTTGACCTTTGGTATGGGGGTATTGACTCTAGGTAATATGCAATATATTGCCAGGTGAGACCTTGGTTGCCTTTTGACTAACATGATGTTAGTAATATGGGGTTGGCGTAGTCTCCTGGATTTTTTGTGCTGAACTACTACTACTTAAAGGTTTTTGCTGCCAATCTAGATTATAAAATTATGGAACTGTAGTGTATGAAACTCAAGAGACAATTTAAACGAACAGCCTTCTTCAACTGTTTTGTGTAATCTCAGCTACTAACAAGATACTTAACAAGCTAAGAACAAAGTATATATCAAACCAGAGAGTGAACTATAACTTTGGACAAACCGGATACAAAATCAAGTAGCGACCGACTAACAAATGTCCAGATAAATTAATAAGGCTTATATTTGAAGCTAATAACAAATATACATAAATTTTATTTTTCTATCAAGTCTAACTCTTCAGTATGTGGTTCAGGTAATCAACCCAGCGACTTAGAAGTTGACAAGATGCTTGAAGAAGTTGAAAAGTATAGTCTTGCAAGTCATCTATTTTGGGGCTTATGGGGAGTAATATCGGTATGAAGTCTTATTTTTCCTTTTCTTTTTTACGAATCTTCTTCTGCAAATGTTTTAGTTCTTGGAACAACATTCTTATGAGAAAAGGAACTTCCATAAATGGTCAATAATCTTATAAAGTTGTTTGCATGTAATAGTTTTTCTCATATTCGATAGGGAGGATGTTAGTTGCTAATTTTCATCTTTTATTGTAGGAACATGTTAATGAAATTGATTTCGACTACATGGAGTATGCAAGGCAAAGGTTTCAAGAGTACTGGTTACAGAAACCTAAAACATTGGGTTCCTAGGGTCGATATTACTTTTATGACGAGTGGTAATGAGACTGCTCACTAGAAGGCTCTTTGGTTTTATCTCAAATTTCTTTCATAGTATCGGGTAAATGTTGCTTTTGGCAACCAGACTATTGCACAGAACTTTTTCACAAATCTTGAACAGTTGTGCCAACAGTTTAGGCGTTTAGCTCTTCACTTTGTTTCTTTTCATGAATTGTCTGGATTCCCAAGAGTCAAAGCATGGTGATGAAACTGGTGATGTGAATAGGGAGCAAGGTTTTGGTTTCTTGGAGCGTGTTGAATAGCAGAGTTGATAATTGTCTACTATGCTAAGAAGCTGAAGGATGATTAACGAAGACAAACATTTTTGTTACATCTATATCAAATAATAAAAGTTGGTGCTTATATTGGTTTCATTTTTTAGTTTGTAACAGAAGACAAGACAAATCAAAATAATTGCTTTGATCAAATGCTAGAGAAGAAAGTTGGTGTTTTTTTTACTTATCTTTAAAATAGTCTTTTTAGGTGACAATTTCATCCCACTAAGGATACAGATTGGTTTGTTGTGTTATGTGGTGTCAATGGGTCAGATTTGGATCGAATCATAACCAATTTATGATCCAACTAAATGAAACATGATTCAATTCATGACCCAACACAATGGATCGTAATATGACCCATGATCCACCTAAATTAAATGGGTGGCTCATGATCCCACTAGGATAGATTTCATCCCACTAAGATACAGATTGGTTTGTTGCGTTATGTGGTGTCAATGGGTCAGATTTGGATCGAATCACGACCAATTTATGATCCAACTAAATGAAACATGATTCAATTCATGACCCAACACAATGGATCGTAATATGACCCAAGATCCACCTAAATTAAATGGGTGGCTCATGATCCAAATCGAATCACCTCCTGCTCCTTGGGGCCGGTATCTTTTCAAGCTTCGCTAGTAAAGCGAAATCCTTGCCATGGCCATGGGTTTTTGTCTTTCAAGTTTTATAACTAATATTTAATACAAATAGTTTTTTCACTCAATGATTACTTGTATGTATATCCGGTGTCATTTAATACTCACATAAATCATTGTTAAACATATTGATTTAGGCAAAATAGTACAATTATTGAAAAAGTATTTTCGTAATGCTACATATTCATCTGTGTGTACTAAACGAGTTCATTAGTAACTTAGAGAAGTATAGTTTCCAACCTGATAATGTAAAATTATAATGTCACACTCCGTTAAAGTGGAAACACGGAATGTAATAGTGAAAGGCACAAGCATAATACATGATTAATAATAAAAGAAAATCCCAAATTACAACATTTGTTTGAAATACAAGATCCAACATAACCACAAAATAAGTTTAAGACATAAGTTCTTGAATTGTTTTTGGGACGTGAAGGCATAAAAAGACTCCAATACAAGTACCTTCACATGCATGAGAAAAACGGGTCAACTATGAAATAGTTGTTAAGCACACATGTTTTATCAATAATACGAAAACCTTTTTAAAGAAGTCCTCATGGCAAAAGTCATATCAACTCTTCCAATTACAAGTCCCGCTCATATAAGACTTGTAGCATATGGGTTCACATATATTTTTATAACAAAAGTAAGTCCAAAGATATTATGTCAAATAGTCAAAATATACTTGGTTGTAATTAAATGCAAAAAGGCAACATGTATAATAGTGTCATGCAATAAAATGCCCCTATACAAATACTATGCATTCCGTAGACAGGGGAATGAGAGGTTGGCCGACAATGAATAGTGTTATCCATAATAATTACACTACGTAGACAAGGGAGCGCACGAACGGTAAACCAATGGGAGATTAACAATGCAAAGACGTACGAACGGTACCCGCAAAACAACAATAATATGCACCTAATAACATCAAATGCATGCTATATTTATATATCATTTATCCTGCGATTATTGTTCATGTATTATATGTTTATAACTGAATTGATACTTAATAGCTTAAGTTGATTAGTATCTGGAAGAATTCACCAAGTACCGGTGAAAATGAAAGCATACTGCGTATTAAACTCTGGCAATACATCGTATTGGAAGCTCTACAGTCAAAGCCCAAGTCAACTTATGAAGGTATGGCGTATGAAACTCTGGTCATACGCCGTATTAAAGATTTTATCCACAGTCCAAGTATATCGAAGATTTGACGTCATACTATGTATCACTTTTTAGCAATACGCCGTATTTAGAAGATACGCAAAATATGCTTGAATCTTCAGCAATCAAGAAAACTTGGATACGCCGTATCGACTCCTCGATACGCCGTATCGGGCCTAAGACAGATAGATCACTATAAATACAATCCCTAATTCGGGTTTTAAAATCATCACACACCACCACATCCGAGTTCCAAGTTCTTAACACCCCAAGTTCAACCCCAAAAGTGAGATGTAAGATACTAGTTAACATCACAAACACAAATACACATGTGGTTTTGGTTCGTTCCAAGAGAAAGAAAGAAAGAAATTTAGAGAGAGAAAGAAGTGAAGCCTTAGAGAGAAAACCAAAAAAAAAAAGAAAATAGATTATGAGAGAAGGCTTACCCTCTCCAAGGATGGAGAGGGGTTTATATACAATGTGTTTTGCCACTTGGGGCGTGCCACTTGGGCTGCGGATCAGGTATACAGTGGGTAAAGACCCGTCCTTCTTCTGCGAACTAATCTACGTCTAAACTACTTTTAACTAACTAATATAACAACTACGAGCTAAGCAATGCTAAATCATGTCGAGGGTGACCGAATATTTCTCTTGGGTGACCGAATCTTTCTTCAACCAAAATCGTATTCCTAACAATCTCCCCCTAAGAGAGGTCACCCTTTTGTAGATACTATTGTATCCGCTGTTGATCTTGATTCTTGATTTCTTGCATTGAGATCTTTGTAGATACTTTTGTAGCTCGTAGTCGTTGATTCTTCAATGATGTACGACTCAAGATGACTTCCTTGATGTATATGATGATCTTTTGACTTTGGTCTTCGTTCTTCATCCATATCTTTAGCTTCAAGTCATCTTTGAGTGTATGTGTCTCTTTGTGATGTAGTGATAGTCTTTGTGATGTCATGCTTACACTTTTCTTGTTCATGATCTTCTGCATCAGAGTTTTGGAAGCATAGTCGAAGCCCATTCTTTGATCATGATTTCTTGAGTTATAATGCTGAAGTGTAAGCATGTGATGATGAATCTGCATCTTTTCAGCAATCTGCATCAATCGTCAACTTCTTTGTCTTTGGAGTGTAAACGCCTTTCCAACATGCTCATACATCTTTGTTGAGTAGATCTTCACGGTTGAAAAGCACTGACGACTCCTTGTAGATGTTGGTATGAGCATGTGGAACTTGAGTGATGGTGGTGATCACGATAAGTGTGGTATGTTGGGCTGCATAAAACTTTGTTAGTAATAAACATACCGGCACTTACAAGTTCGGACTTTGAGATTGTCAACAGCATAGTGTGAAGACTTTCTCTAATCCTTACCAAGGTCGTTCCTAATCGGATGCCCTTGAAAGGGCTTACACTGACATACCGAAGTACACCAACGATTAGGTGAGTCGCTGGAGATCACCCCACGACTGTAGACCTTTTGGAACACCACCGAACACACTAAGCGTAACCCACAAGTGATTACCGAAGTGACCTGCTGTCAGGGCTGCTTGATGTTGACCCTGGCAGGAGTTTCCACTCAATCATTGGGAAATACTTATGTATATTCCCTCATAAGTATTCTTGGCAGATTGCTAAGATCTGCGTAGGACTCGAAAAATTACACCTGGTGCCCTTAATGTTGAACCACCACTGTATAAGTATCAAGTGTACCTATGAGATCTTTTGATGCATCTCTTGGCTCTAGACTCGATAAGTGCACATTTGGTTATCCTATTCTGAGACTAGGGAGGGGTCTCCTGTTTCAATATCAACTCGCTCTAAGAGACAAGTCGATAGTTAACAATGGTTCCCCGTGAGAATGAAACAAGCTCTTTTGAGAGAACTTGAGTGGCTGGAAGGTTTAGTGCAGTGCGTCACTGGGTCCATGACGTCTTAATCTTCAATACCGATGTTACCTTGGTAACAATCAGTACCATATGAATTCAACCCGGTGTCTGCCCTAAGGTTGAATCAATGGAGGGCTATTTCTTTTCACCCTTTCTCATTTCATTTCTTTTTAATTCTTCAACCCCTTCAGTGCTTACCAAGACTTCATAACTAGAACCTTGTTGGGTTTGTTCCAGTCCTAGCTCAGTCTTAGTCGGCACTTTTCCCTTTCTTACTTTTCTCCTTTTTTTCAATCATTCCTAAGGACTTCTAATCTATCTATTGGATTGTCCCTGGGAAGATCCTTCCGGTTCTGGCGGATCATGGGAACATATACCTAACCTAACCATCCTTATAACTCCATGCATAATGTAAAAGTGGTCGGTCTTTTGGTATCTTTCCACAATCTCCATATAACCAAATCTTTGAAAATTCTCTCAAAGTGTTTATGAATAATAAACACGGTTTTTGTTGACACTTTGAGAGTTTTATTATTTTCAAATACTCCCCTCTTAACATGTGCTCATAGGAAGAAAGAAATTTGTACATGTCGGGGTGAGTTGCACTTATTTGAATTGATCGGCTCTTAATAGACATATACCCGAGGGACACGTTTACGTTGCTTAGTTAAAGGGATCCATTATCTGCTTTTAGGTGATAACTAGCCCTAATAACTAACTTGAAGTTGTTAACATTCCTTAAAAGGAAGTTAGACCCGTCAAATTATACATCTAAGAAGAGTTTCTCGAAACTGGTACTTTCTACTTTGACTCGTCCTTTTCGAGACACGTTTACATCAATGGTTAGACCAGCTTGAAATTATTACCCGGCCAGGACAAGTCATTTCGATTCACGACATTTCATGTTTCGTCAATTCATGAGTCAAATTCTGAGTCATAATCATTTCACGGTCTTTACTTATTATTGTAAAAACACGTGAAAGACTTTTAGCCACTTGCTCCCCCTCAATATGTGCCCATTGATTGAATCAATTTTTGAAGTTGTTAAAACTTTGGCACATACGGGTGAGCTTTCATTTGAGATCATTTATTCATCATTTTACAATCACTTGCTCCCCCTCAGTATGTGCTTTGATCATAATCCAAAATCTTTAAAAAATTTTAGCACATACGGGAGCAATCTTTAAAGTCCAAAACTTCCTTTTAAGTCCAAAAACATCACATTTAATCACTTGCTTCCCCTTAATATGTGCTCTGCTTAAAATCCAAAAACTTTATCATTTTAGCACATAAGGGAGCGTTCTTTTAAGTCCAAAACATTCTTTATGAGTTCCAAAACATCACTTTTGAATCAGTTTTTATATTTAAATCATATTCTCTCCCCCGATCATAAAATATCAAATCTTTTGAGATTTTGTGATCCCAATTGATTTAAATGATTTTCTAAAAAGCTTTGGAGAGACATGTGATATAATTTTAAATGATTACTGATTTTGAGACACTTTTTAGTTTCACTGTGGCTGTTGCACAAAGTTTTTAAAGGTACAGAAATATTGAGCACATACGCTCCCCCTCAATTAATGACCCGTTTTTTCATTTTAACATTTAATAGCCATTAATGTGAGTGGTAACGTATACGAGAAAATTTAGGACCGATAACCACCTTGTACACCACAAAATCTCTTCTGAAGAATTTTAGAAGAAAGAGATTTTGGGAAAAGAAGACTTCTCTTCTTTTACTAGAAAGGTTGCACTGAAGCGTACAACTTTTCGGATAATCCACACAGAGTGAAAACATGAAAACGTGTTTTTACACGGATTTTGAAGACCGGGTTGCTATCTGAAGTAATAGCAAACCATGATTTAAGTGCGGGTTACAGTCTGAAGTAACTGCAAACCATAGTGATGTTGTAAAGGATATGTGAAGTGAATCAATTACTCCTCATTCCCTTCCAGAAGACTTTTGAGTGATACTGGCATGGGATTCTCCACATCAAGTTGCTAGAGACTAAATCGAAACCGTTTTCCCGGAAGTGCTTTAGTGAAGAAATCTGCCAGCTGAAACTCTGTCCTTGCGAAGTCAAGTTCCACCACATCACTGGAGAATCCATTTGCCCGACTTGCAGCATTGGTGAGAAACATTCTGATAATTTTGATAGAAACACTCTGAGTGAATGATTCCCCAAAATCAATGTCTTTCTTTTGATGATAACCCTTAGCAGCAACCCTTGCCTTGTACAGTCTGGAGATGGTGCCAATTCCCATACTTAGAGACGATAGAATTGTATGGAATCATAAAAGCACCATAAGGCAAGTGTATCTAGATGCCTTTGAGTGGACACCGGTTGAGTGGAATTCCCATTATAGTGAAGATCATATGGTTGAGAGTAGGATGCTGATGTGCTTGTGTATAGATCTCCTGAAGAAAGAGCTTTAGAAGAAGATTCAGGAGCAAATGTGTCTTTGAACGGAGCGGCATCAGGTGGAGCAGATGAATTTACTTCAAACGAATCGTCGACTGCAGTACCTTGATGTACGGAAGGAGATTGTATGTAAGATGAGGTTGATGAATGATTTGCTGATGGAGTGTCTTGAGCCATTTGAAGACTAACAAGATGGACCATTTTGATTGTTTGGAACATGAGCTGCGATGGCTGGTGGTACCGGTGTATCACCAATTGGCGGCTCAAAGTATTCATCAACCACTTGATATAGCAAAGATCTCCAAATTGTGCACAGAAGGCAATTGCTTAGACAAATCTTTCAATAGTTTCTTTTAGCTTTTAATATTTTCTGATCTGGGAATTCTTCTGTAGGGCAAGACGAGCTCCTATGAAGATGTAGATAGCATAACCACCTAGAGATGGTGTACACGGAAGCGACACTTTTGCCTTTGAAGCATATTAGCACCATCCAATTCTTTTGGAAATTATACAATCACTTGACGACACAATTTCCATAAAGCATAATAGTGTAATCCTGGCAGTATCCGACACTAATCATCCAGATAAACTCATTCATGAAATTCTAGAGTTCTGAGCAATTACTGACTGATTTACATACACCTCTAAAACTTTCACCACCAGAGCTTTTGAGATACCTGAAGCTGTAGATGACATGAAGTAATCTTGACTGGGATATTGCAACTCAAGTGACTTAAACCGAGAGATCGATTCTCTCCCGGGATTTTACTAAAGTCAACAAGAGAAACTGAGAGAAATAATGCGTGAATTAAACGTTGAGTGTGAACTTGGATAAGTCACAATTAGCATTAGGTGTCTGGTTGTGACGAGTCAAGTCACAATTGGTCTGATTGTAATAAATCAAGTAGTAAGTATTGAACTCACAACAGTCAAATTACAATTGGACTAACCGAGACGAGTCAAGACACAACAATTCACCAAGTACGGGTTGATAACATATCACTAGCCACTCACATCTAAGTTAATCACTAGATACCACCAAAACATTGAACCTTGGCCTTTTCATAATATTACTTTGAAAGCTTAGCAAGAAAATCCTCTAATGCTTGAGTAGTTCTTTTCATCTTTTTTCCAGTTATGAGACTGAAGTAGTGCGTACAAAATGATATCCAGAGTTCACATCCCCTCCTTTATCATCAGACACAGTTTCTCACATCAATTCTAGAAATTTTG
The DNA here is from genome assembly GCA_014162995.1 of Artemisia annua. Taxonomy (NCBI): domain Eukaryota; kingdom Viridiplantae; phylum Streptophyta; class Magnoliopsida; order Asterales; family Asteraceae; genus Artemisia; species Artemisia annua. The sequence continues at coordinate 151,004 of LBNU01006314.1, read as the reverse complement.
AAAGAAGAACAGCACATGAATATATGTATCCTGTGAGAATCAACCGCTTCAGTAAAGCTCTCTGACTATCATAATCAACCATTATCTTTGGTCGGCTGTTACTATGACCACATTGTGAGGTGAACCTGATATTCCCAATTTGAAAACTAAGTAGAATTCTTTGGTTTTTGTAGCTTAAGCTTGCACCATGGTATGACAAAGATTGGTGTAGAGAATTCATCCATCGAATCCCTAAGTACTCTATACTCTTCAACCATCCAACCAGTGAGTATAAGATGTACACCACCTCATGAGTACCGACAACTTCGTGTGAGTTGTGACACTGAGTGTGATAGTTATTTTGTGGCAATAGAGGATAAGATTTACCAAAATAACTAGATACCCAAGTCATTGTCAATGTAGAGATTGAACGCTCGAACAAGAATCCCGAAGACATCAAGCACACTTACCCGTAAAATTTCACTTCATTCTCAAAAACCACTACCAAGTGAGCTCTTGTGATCATACACATTCCATTCCAAATGCTTATCCGACATTTTCTCAATATACTAGAGGTTGATTTGCCGAGAAAACCTTAGAAGAAACAATAATCCGTGAAGAAAAAGATTCTTCGGAGTCTGGTTTTGGAAAAGAGATACCAGAAGATGGATCATTATTCAAGTGCAGCATCATAATCATGATATACATCATTAAAACCTTGATGAGTAACTGGTGATTGGGTTTTGTGAGTAGTCCGACAAATACTTCAAAACTGCTGTAACTGGCTCAATGGAGAAGGATGAGGATGAGCCAAGAGCTAATAAAAAACTGAAGAGGGAGCTACAGAAAAATAGATGAACATCATTTGTAGAAGTTTGGAAGTATACATCAGACACAAATCCCAGTCATTTTTGGTAAATGGAGCATTAGGAATCTGAGAAGTATCAAATGTCCTTCAATCATAGGTAGAATGTATATTCTTCTCCCTCTCAGTAAATTGCACAAAGGTTTGCAATTTTTGATTGAGCATGTGAATGGTGGAATAATCAATCATGCAGTAGATTCACCCTTTAATTTCTTTTGCACATAGTGAGGAATATACAACACCTTAATCTTAATATATATATATATATATATATATATATATATATATCAAAATATTAAGAGTTAATCACATTGTAATATTACATCACCCAAATAAATAAAACCAAGGTGATAGCAAAAAAAACTAGATCCAGATTGTAGAAGCATTCCGATCTTTGGAGAAGCATGTAGTCATCTTTACAAGGCCTTTGAGGATACAAGGTTCAGCAACTAGTCATGATCTGACCACTGGCTAGTATAAATACCAGGCTTGATAAGTAAGACTGATTATACAACCACTGGTGAATCAATAGCAAAATTGTCCATCTGTAGCTTCCTGTCACTGAGCTTGTTAATTCTCAGAGAAATTTGCTACCAAGAAGAATACGGAGAAGGTGGCGAACCCGTTGTTTGAGAAGAGGCCGAAGCAGTTTGGCATAAGTAGAGCTTTACCACCAAGTAAGGATCTCCACAGATCTGGGAGCCGGTCAAAAGCATATAACCAGTTCACCGAGACTCTTGACAAGTATGAAGAGTACATGATGAAGTGGGGTGGTGGTATAATGGGATCCAAATCCCAGGCAAAAACCAGGGCTAAGAGGAGAGTTCCAGCCATGAAGGCAGCCCTGGTAATCAGTTGTTTGCAGTTGTGGGTGTGAGACCCAAAACTAACAGCACAATTATGGAAGTACTTCATACCCTTCGAAGACAGCTTAGATGAGTGGCTGAGGATCCATGTATGAGCCACTCTTTGTTACCTGCACAATCCAAAGATACCTAAATATGGCAATTCCCCAACGAGACAGGTAACCAGCAAATGCACACACCATGGCACACATAAACCGTTAGGATGAAAGAACATGCAAATTACTAAGCAGACTAAGAGTGCAACCAAGAGGGAAACCAAACCGCTAATTAATCATACCACAGAAAAACTAACCGCAATAGAACTAACCGCCGTTAAACTAACCGCCGTTAAACTAACCGCCGCTAAACTATCCGCCGTTAAACTAACCGCCGTTAAACTAACCGCCGTTAAACTAACCGCTGCTAATCTAACCGCTGTTAATCTAACCGCTGCTAATCTAACCGCTAATGATCTAACTGCTAACGATCTATCCGCTAATGATCTAACCGCTATCAAGAATGACTCATACAAACCGCTACCAAGAACAAAAGAAACCGCTATCAAGAACATAGACTAGACACAATCACAGAAAATCAATCAATACGAACCACGAAGCGCAATAACAAGCAGAACGATAACAAGCACCACCACAATATACAGATATGCATAAGCAATAAGAACCAGACCTCCATAATCTATTAAACGACCAACAAGCAAGACGAAAAACACCCTAACTCATCAAACTACCCTATTAAAGATCCAATGGGGAGGACAAGAAGGCATACTAGAAGATAAACAATAAAAAGTAACATGTTGGACGAACCAAGTACCCACCTAGAAGATCAAAAGACAACGAAAAATGGAGCAGCGGTTCGTATAGAGAAGGACAGAGAGAAATAAAGATATAAACTTAGAAAATGAAAATAAAGAGAAATGGTGATTGAGAGAACCGCTGCCTTTATAAATGCATGAGAAAGATAGCAAACAAGTCAACCTAGGTCCTTTAATAAAACAACAAGCAAGCCAAATCCTCAATTAGCAAAAAAAAAAAANAAAAAAAAAAAAAAAACATGAACTCAGCACACACACACACACAGGCAGCACAGACACAGGACAAGATATCAACAAACACAATACCAAAACCATACAAACAGTGCAGACAAGCCAATACATAGCAATCATGCTCCCCCTCAATCAATGACCTGAGGTTAGTGAAAGAAAACAGGGTGCATTGATTGAAGGAAGAAAGGTTATAAGTGTAAAGGAGAAAAGAACACAGTAGGTAACACTGTAAAATCAGAGAGAGTCCGAGTCCTGAGTAAAGATCCTCAGAAGTCATAGAAAGAGCTGCATCAAGGATGAGTTGCAGAATCTCCCATCATTGGAGATTTGAGTGTCTTTGGCTTCCAGGTATTGTGCCTTCTTGTGTGGACATGGTGAAAGGATATTCCACTTGATTGAGAACAACCTGCATTATCACAAACTTGACAGCATGTATATGGGTTAGTGACAATAGGGTCCAATCTCTTCGAGGTTTTCCGGTTGACCATGGGATTGACATTAGTAAATTCCTTACTGATAGGTATCCACCTAAGCCCATTGTGTTTAAAAATTCTACCGGTAGGAATCCACTTAAGACTAGATCCCGAATTATTCACCTTCATATGCACAAAAGATGTCATACTATTCAACCTAGGTGTGGCTAGTTGAAACTTTGTGAAATTCTTCACTGAAGCATGAGGTTGTGATCCTAGTATTCCATCTTTATGCAGTTGAGCTCTTTTTCTAGCCCTTATGAGATCTCTGAACCTATACATTTCATAAGAGTCTTTGATTATAATGGTTGGCCTTACCATTGATTCAGTACTGATCTTAAGGGAGCTAGGTGCAGGTGAGAGAGAATCATTAGGCTTACAGACAACTTTAGAACGCACATGTTTATCATCAACTTGGGAGGCAAACCGGGTTTTTGAAAACTTTGCTCTTTCAGACCTAAATGCACTAGGTTATCTAGTAACAGATGAATTTCTCTTACATTGAAAAGCTGGTTTCCCCAAGATTGATGGTTTTGTAAACTTAGTGTTTCCCTTATCTACTGTTGACATTCCAGGCTCATGAGAAATAGGTGTGACAGTGAATCCTACATCCTGAAGTTGTGCTTTGAACTTATCATATTTATTAGACCAAGAGGTTGTAAGAACATCACTCTTAGTACTCTTATCTTCAAGAGTCTCATGAAGTTTATCACATTTACTTCTCAAAGATTCATTGTCCAACATAGATTTAGCCATTTTGGATTCTAAACAACTAGATATAATCTCATAGTTGACAAGTTTAGCATTAACATCATTACACATATCAGTCAAATCATTAATACGGCTTTTCAGATTTTTAATTATCAAGTTCTTAGTTTCCAGCTGAGTTTTCAAATCATTAATCATAAAGTATTCAAGAATGTCAGGAAGTTCCTGATTTGTGCATGGTTGATATAGCTGAAGACTTTCTTCCTTTTGCTGCATTGCAATTTCAAGAGAAATGCAGTGTTTTTCAAGTTTCAAAAACCTTTTAAAGAGTTCATCAAAAGTTTCTTTATCAACCGTATCGTTTGATTTAAAAACATCAGCTGTTGACATAGAACTTAATATTTCATCACATACAGCATCATGATCACCATCTCCTCCTTTATGACTCATATTTGTTGAGTTAGACATGGTATTGCTATCAGTCTTTTTCAGTAAATTTGAGTCATAAGTGAGTTTGATTTGATCAGAATGCTCCCATTCATTGGATAGCACATTATGTTGAACAATCAAGGATACCTCCACACTGGACTTTTGGTCATTGATATCTCTAGAATCTGCATTGGTCACTGGTGTCACTGAACTGGTGATATTGTCACTCATATCACTTCCTGATTCTTTATTCACCCTAACACTTAGCCCATCATTCAAAGCATTACCCGAATCATCTACACCATCACATGACTGTACCAGGTTTTCCTTTACTGTTACATTGTCCAGGTGGCTAAGTTGTGCTCTTTCCACAATGAACTTTTTGACATTCTCCATGAGTTGGATGAGTGTGCTTCTGAATGTGTCAACATCAACATTCGTGTGTTTAGCAAAACAGCTTCTAGTCATCTCACTGTAATGATCGTACTGAAGATTGTGTTTAGAATCAAAGAACATTTGGAGTTGCTTGTTGAGTACACTAAGAGCTGCTCCTTGGTCAATTTGTTGTTGCAATTGATCTAAGTTAAGAATCATTGTGTCCGTGAAGTTCTGAACATCTTGACCAAAGAGTTTGCGAAAGCTCGTTTGTATCCCCTTACAAATTCAGTTCCTTTTAAAAGCACAGAGAGGTGTGAGTGAAGTTGCAGAAAACATTCAATGAAGCAGTCCTTAGCATTGTTGTATGACACAGGTGGTTGACTGATCTTTGTCTCATGAGCGATTGAGCTTACTGGATCTTTGTCACATAGATCAGGTTCATTAGTCATTTGTAATGAGTTGGGTTTCTTGTGTTCATCGACCATATCATACAGTTTAAGGATCTCAGGAGTAACATTCTCTGATGAGTTTGTCATATTTAGACTACTCATTGATAAAGTAATCAGTTGTGACCAAAATAACCTCTTATACTAAACCACTAACACTTAACCGCTACAAGGGTTAACAGCTGAGACTTAACCGCTGATATTTAACCGCTAATGGGAGTAACCACGAACAAGGTTACCGCTGATACAGTAACCGCTGATACTTAAACCGCTGATTGAAAGTAACCGCTGGACAGAGTACCCGCTAATGAATTACCCGCTGAAAACTAAACCGCTGATAGGAAACCGCTGAAATAGTACACAGTACAGCGTAATGCTCGCTCCACTACTTGTACTTAACCGCTACTACTAACCGCTGAAACCCAAAGTTAACCGCTGCCAAGAAGCTTTTAACGAGGAGCAAACCGCTGCCAAGAAACAAGCTCCAAACCAATTCGTACAAGCCCCAAACATTAGATTTAGTCCAACCAACTGATAAACTGGATGAATCTAACCTTTCTAATCCTAGAAGTACAAGAAAGATCACAAGAAACACCACGAACAAGCACCAAAATGATTGAAAACCACCCTAAACAAGTAGAACCCAAAACAAACCAAAACCCACAAGTTCTAAGATCCCTAGGATGTAACCATGGCTCTTGATACCAATTGTAAGATACTAGTTAACATCACAAACACAAATACACATGTGGTTTTGGTTCGTTCCAAGAGAAAGAAAGAAAGAAATTTGATGA
>LBNU01006314.1:110152-144863 GCA_014162995.1 Artemisia annua | reverse complement strand
AGCAAACCGCTGCCAAGAAACAAGCTCCAAACCAATTCGTACAAGCCCCAAACATTAGATTTAGTCCAACCAACTGATAAACTGGATGAATCTAACCTTTCTAATCCTAGAAGTACAAGAAAGATCACAAGAAACACCACGAACAAGCACCAAAATGATTGAAAACCACCCTAAACAAGTAGAACCCAAAACAAACCAAAACCCACAAGTTCTAAGATCCCTAGGATGTAACCATGGCTCTTGATACCAATTGTAAGATACTAGTTAACATCACAAACACAAATACACATGTGGTTTTGGTTCGTTCCAAGAGAAAGAAAGAAAGAAATTTAGAGAGAGAAAGTAGAGAGAAAGAAGTGAAGCCTTAGAGAGAAAGCCAAAAAAAATAAAATAGATTATGAGAGAAGGCTTACCCTCTCCAAGGATGGAGATGGGTTTATATACAATGTGTTTTGCCACTTGGGGCGTGCCACTTGGGCTGCGGATCAGGTATACAATGGGTAAAGACCCGTCCTTCTTCCGCGAACTAATCTACGTCTAAACTACTTTTAACTAACTAATATAACAACTACGAGCTAAGCAACGCTAAATCATGTCGAGGGTGACCGAATATTTCTCTTGGGTGACCGAATCTTTCTTCAACCAAAATCGTATTCCTAACATGAGAAGATCAAGAGGAGAAGCTCCCGAATCAACACACTTAGCTTAATCATTCGGTTTGAATAGCGATTTCATTATGATTTCCGTTTTTTTATCGTTTGTATTTGCTTTGCGTAACTCTACATACATTATGGGCTAACACCCTTAGATGTTAGCCATGTTTTGACTATTATGTTTATGTTATTTCATTTATGAAGATCTGATGCATTGTTTTAGATAGTTTATGTGTTTATCGTTCAAATAGTATATCCGTTTATTTGTTTAAGCATAAGATGTTTATTGTCTTGATAATCATAGTGTAGCCTTTGAGTTATGCGGTGACCCGTGTAACTATGGTCGGTACTCTTGACTTGGCTTTATTAGTGCCTTTCCTCAGGACTCAAGAAGTAGGAACCCGATGTTAGACAAATAATGCCAAAACACTTAAGTTAGTATAGTGCTCTTCAATAGAGTGACCGCGTGAGAAGAGTAGGTATCGCCAAGACCAATGGGGTATTATAGATAAATCACATAGATTAGTTGATAAATCTTATTGTATGCTTGTAACTGAGTAAAACGATAAATTGCTTCAGGGATATAGGTTACTTGCATAGGACCAAGTGGTCGAGAAATCTTGCTTAGTTATCTTAGATAGGAATGTGTTGTCTACACATTTCTGATATCACTAATTCATACATCAAATTATTGCACAAGTAAACGAATAACTAAATAATATAGTTGAAGTAACATGGCTAGCACTATCTTCTCTAATTGATCACAACCTTAGCATAATTTAATTAGTTTACTTTTATTTATTGTTTTTATAGAATAATTAATTTCAAATCAAAACCCCTTTAGATCTATAAAATTCTCTAGGTTAGTCTAAACAACACTGCTCCAACGAACGACTAGTACTTACCACACTAGATACATTGATCGAGTACACTGCCCGTTAGTGTTTTTCTATAGGTTAGTTCGGCAAAATATAAATATAAAACTTGATAATAAAATATAGACAACGACAAACACATCAACACCCACTTTGCTTAAGTCTAAGTCTATCAAAATATGTGCATAAAAAATAATACATGAAGTCTCATTTAACCAAAATCATACATATATTACAAATAATACGCGAAATCTCAGTTTATCAAATCATACATATATTAAAAATAATACGTGAAGTCTCAATTTATCAAATCATACGTATATCATAAACAATACGTGATGTCATAAAAACTCAACCAAGTTTTTTAGCCAAGTATAAAACATGCATTTTACCCCAAAAGTACGTAAAACGGTAAAAGGGGGCTGTAATTACTCGCCTTAGTTGGTAGAGTAGACGAGAACAAATATGGCTCACAAGACGACTAGGATAACCCGACGATCACACACCTTCTAACCACGACCTAAGGCAAGTAAATAACACTTATTAGACACTACATGATATGCTCGGACAACATTTAGAAGTCGACCTAATGTTTATGAGTCTTACAAACAGTTTTGACACTTTGGTTAGCTTCACCATTTTGGACGACCAAATCAAAAGATCTTTTCACAAAACCACAATGGTTAGCTAACTCAAAATACTTGATTTTAGAGCCACGAAACAGGTCAATATGTTAATTTTTGAATGAGTTATGGCTCATAGAAGTTAACCTAAAGATTTAAACAGCAAGCTGTTTGATTTTACGTGCTTGTTTTCATACTTTTTCTTTACACTAACACCTATAAACGACCAAACCAACCCCAAAAGTCATTTTAATTTTTAAGCCATAATCTCAGTGGTTAATTTACTCAAAAGTTTCTTAAAAGTTATGTAAATGAAAAGTACAAGAACAATGGTTTTGAGAGCTTTTTGGTGCAAGATAGACAAAAGTCGTTTGCACCTTGTGTTTTATGTTGGGTCTGAAAAACTGAAGCAATTGTCACTAACAAGTACTTAAACATAAAATAACATAATTCACATTCTAAAGGTCAGTGAGTATCAAGTCTCCGATAATGATAAGAGAGAATGTCACTTCATAACTATAAATGTGAACCTGATAGTTATCAGAAATGAGATACTCCCTGATATGTTATCAGAGAACATATCTATCTGATTATTATTTATAAGATGACTCACTGATAAAGAAATCAGTGAGTGTTGTACAAGGCTTAAATGTCTGTATGGCTTCAGGGACGTCGAAGACCAACCGAAGAATACATCTCACAAACTGATGCGGTGTCAGGGAGTGATTTATAAAGAGCTGAAAGCAACACCAGTGTCACTGAGATCTGACAAATGTCTATATAGCTCTTAGGACTTGATTTTGGATTACAACTACATCCTCTAAACGCATGGGCAGGAAACTTCTTTAGGAAGATAACTTCAAGTACTTATCGATATACGAGAAATAGGCATTGGAACTATAAGTTGTCAAATCGGGAATCCGAAAATATGCTTCAGACTAGCCTACTAGCTCACGTGCCTATCTATAACAAGTGGAAAACTTACTATACAACCCACATGCAACCACTGTTTCCCCTCCTATATAAACTCTCGGTTGTAACCAAGTTAAGTAGAGATTCATACAAAGAAAATAATACAAATTATGGTTAGAATCCTCTTCTCATAGGAACAACAATGCAAAGCTAGCTACCTCTTGTTGTTTGAGTTTGGAGAGTTTAATCTATCAACTTAGGGGTAGTTTTCCGTATGTTATTCCTTGTAAATCTTTGATTCATTGATAATAAGATTTTAAAAAGTTGAAAAAAATGCAAATTGTGTTATTAGCATAACTGTGCCGTTCTCAAGCAAACCCAGCCTCATTAATGTTGATGTTCATCAGTTTTCCTACTTACTAAAATTGTTGTTCATATCCTTAATGTTTTGCATGAACGCGTGTGCTCAAACCGGACCCAACAACCTTCGAAAACTCCAAGAAAAATGATGAATGATAACGGTGGTGGAGGTTGCCTGCGCCAAACAAGAGAGAACATGAGAGGAAAGCCAAAAGCTTTGTTGAGAGAATATGTGCTTGAGAAGATAAGTCTTTGGAATGAAGTATGATTGCATATGTTAGGGAGTAGTAAAATTTTTGCCAAGCCCAATACCGGCGCCTAGGGGAGGGTAAGGTTTTATTTATTTATTTATTTATTATTTTGTTAATTGATTAAGTATAAGTGTGTATAATTTAAATGAAAGTATAGTTTTAAAAACGTAAAGTCTAAAGCGATGTTTAGTTTACCGAGTGATATTTATAAAACGACCTAAATTTATAAATGTTGTTGAGGCAACATGATCAAGATCTCCTAATGTTTTGATAATGACAAATAAACATTCGAAACACATGAAACGTCAAACGGTAGCCTAATTCCCCGAATCCACATGTCTGCTGCTGGCGCGTTGCCCGCGCGCTGACGCGCCGGGGACGCGCCAGGAGACTGTATGGTTTCGGGCGAATTTTCAAAGTCGGCTTTCCCCTTACCCGACAAATGTGGATCTTTCAATTCAGGTATGAATATGTTATGTGCTTAATTGAGAACACTCGAAACGAGTTTTGAGATTAGAGAGATCCTATTTTTAAAACACCCACTTTGGGAAAACGCCAACTCTAGTTTTCTAACACTTGCCTCTAGCCAAGGCCTTTCTAAACTTAGGGAGCTTATATATTTCACGTAACAACACGTGAAAGCATCCATATGCTTATATCCCGTGCTTACGTCTTCTCTAATCACGTAACGGGTTTACTCCCTTATTGGTCAAACGAAGTCAAAGGTCACTTTGCGTAAACGCGTCCGTTCTCACTTGGGTTATGCTTTACATATCGGCAAAGCACTTGACTTGTTTGCACCAAGGTGTTAGTTGAGAACGTCGAGTCGTGGAAAGTCACGAGATATGAAACTATGGATTCTCGACGTATTGTTACTTGGGTATATAAGTAACTTATGATTTTTCTCAACCTATAATCTCAATTGTCAAATTTCTTTCTTCTTAATGACAATTATATTATTTACTAATCTTCTCTTTATTTCTTTCTTAATATTTTCTTAATTATCTTTTTCAAGAAATTACCACTTAACCCAAAACCATTTAAACCAAAACCACTTCTTACAAAACCATTTCCTACAAAACCATCAAACCCAAAACCACCTTTCTCAAACCCTAAACCACTATTACCTTTTCCTCATACACTCTTACACACTCTTACATATTCCCTTACATATTCCTTACACACATCACCCTTTTGTACTTCTTGTCCCCCTCACACAAACTCACACACAATATTCCTTTCACTTTCCAACACACACCTTTATTTTCAAATTACACACACTCCCCTCACATACCCTCTTCACACACACTTACACATCCTTACACACTCTTACACATATTCTCACATACTCCCACACAAATTCAAATCACACACACTACAATTCAAAATACACACACTACTCACATACCCACTTTACATTCAAATTACACACACTTCACTCACATACCTATCTTTACACACACTTACACATCTCATCCCTATACTCTCATATACAACTCATATCTATACCCATCACATCTATACAACTCACTCTTCACACTCTCCCACACATCTCATTTAAAATACACACACTTCCCTCACAAACTTTCTTTCCACACACTTACACATTCTACCCTATACTTTCATAACCTTAACCCTTTCTCTCCAAGCAAAGCATATTCCCTTTAGAATATTCCTTTGTAACCCAACCTTGGTTAACCTCCATCAACAACACCCAACCTTGGTTAACTCTTGAACCTAACCAACATGATCACATAAACCTTCTCAACCCATCCATGGTTAACTTTCTAACTTAACCCTTTCTTACTTAACCATGGTTATCCTCTAAACCTTCTAAACCCTTAACTCTAACCACAATTATACTTTAACCCTTCCCTTGTGGAATATTCCATGGCATATTCTTTTCTCTCTTTCTATGCCATGTGAGGAATTACATTTACACCCCTTCCAAATTACCCTATCTACACTTCTCACCTTTGGTAATTTGTTTTCTCTTTATTTACTTCACAAAATGGTTTTCAAATTGGCTATTTGAGTTGGTAAACCTTAGATTGATTAATGTTAAGGTTTAGTGTGAAGTACAATTGGGGGTTTAGCATGGTATGGTATTTACAAGGTCAACACCCAAAGTTTTGGGAAAAATTTACAGGCCCCTGGCGCGCTGCTGGCGCGTTGACGCGCCAGGGACGCACCGGGCTCGGTAAATTTTTCCCAAGTTTGGGTTTTGCCTATAAATACCAAGCCATGCCTCTTGTATTCCTCACCCCTTGTCATTATTCTTTCTCTCTAAACACTCTCTTATCTATCTATCTCTATCTCTCTATCTCTAATCTTGTGTTCTTTATTTTCATATAACATCTTTGAAAGAACACATCTCCTTGCAAGAGAAGAATCACAAGAACTTAATCCACTCTTGTGATTGTGTCGAGGGTCTTCTTCTACCCTTTCTATTACAATCGAGTCTCTAAGTTAGGTTAGGACTTGGTTAAACAAACATTTAATCTTTCATTCAATTGTTTGTAAGGGAAGTCTTGTGTCTTTGTGACCAAGCCTAGATCATTGGGGATCTAGTTGGGGTTTGATACTTCCGGGTGGAAGTTTAGTAGTTGTCTTTGTGACACTTGGGTAAAGTCGAATCGTGAGATTCTTTTGGGTGGTTTTCGAGGGCGGAATACCGTTGGTAAGTAACTCCTTCTTTGTGAGCATCGATATTAGGGAATATCGGTGGAGTGAATTGTAACGGTTTGTAATCCACCGAAAGGATTATACTAGTGAATAGTATCGGAGTCGCGGATTCGCAACTGGACGTACGGATGGTATAAACCCCCCATCCCGAACCAGTATATATCGTGGCGTCTTTTACTCGCTTTATATACTTTGGATTGTGTTTGTGATAGTGGTTGTTCTTGTCTAGACCACTTGATGTTCTTCTTGGCTTAAAGTTTTTTAAACATCTAAAAAGCCGAAAAAACCGTATTCACCCCCCTCTACGGTTCTACAAATGTGAGTGACTATAATATATTAAAATGACATGAGCATATCGTGACGTTTAAATGACGTTTATATAAGATCCTAGTTTAAATGCACGTTCATAAACAAGGGTTCATAAGAAAAAGACAATCTAAGCACAAAATGAACTTAACTCATGTAAGTTTAGTCAGATACGTTATAGAAACTCTATGATTGCTAACCTGGTTGTCACATATAAATTGTACATTTGTACGTCATTCTGTAATAAGTTACACAATAAAAGTCAACAAATTAAGCATGTGTTTTTGCACGTCAAACTATGGACAAGGAATTGCTATACAAACTAGAGGAAAAAAAAAAGGTTAAAAGTGATAGAAAAATAAGTAAATAAAATTTCTAAATTTCACTGGGTCGACTCGGGCGGTTCATGGATCGACTAAGTAATGATCCACGTAAATGAATCGACCCATTGGGTCTCTAATTGGGTTATGGTCATTTTTTACCCCTTTTTATCATATAAATTAGGTAGGTTTGAATCGGATCTATATCCCGATCAGGCCCATGACATGCCAGTTATACACCAAGGTAAATTTTTTGGTCAGGCCGAATAGGCGTGGAATACCAGTCAAACAACAACCTTTGACATTTTCTGATTCAAATTGGAGCTAATTTTTTTCGCTAAACTGTTAGAAGTAGCCTATTCTGGGTATTTTAATGGGGTGTTTGGACATGAAATGCCGAAAAGAGGAAAAAACCCTTGCAACTAACAAGATTTTTAATGAGCGTTATGGTTTTGGGATTCGCAGTGAAGCAAAATCAAGACCTTGGGAAGGTTGGTATAATTATCAAAAGCTAGGGATTGTATCTGCATTCCGCTCTAACCTAAGAGACTAAAGTGTACTTACCCAGTTTTCAAAATGAGAATAAACTGAACAGATCAATTCTCAATCTCTCTACGCTCTGTTCTCGAGTCTAAATTTTAAAGAATGGAAGGGGATGGGATGAGAAGGGTAAAGTAAAGGATGAAATTGTGAAGAAAGTTGTTATTTTAATTTGTGTTCTTGACTTTGTTTTTTTAAGTAAAAGGAAAGGCATGAAGCTAATGCAATTACAAATATACCCCGGAATATATATATATATATATATATATATATATATATATATATATATATATATATATATATATATATATATATATATATATAGTTAATCACATCAGTATTAGAGGTATAGTTAATCACATCTGTTTTAGAAGTAGCAATCACGTAGTATTTCATACTCAAATTGTGTTGGTTGTAAAACGCATCATGCTGCAAGAATAGAAAGAACATAAAGTTGATATAGATTTAACCTCCAATGTTGTTATTAATGACAGATTCCTTAATTGAGAACCATATCATGAGTATATTGGCCGTAAAACTTTTTAACCTCCAATTAATGTCAAACAATCATTTTCTTCTTAATAAAAAGGCCTAGTCAAATCGAGTATTGGACAACCAAATTCAACGACCAACATGTTTATTCAATGGAAAAAATTAAGGATATAATTGTAATTTAACACAAGCCCATAATGTTAAGAACCACTTCCCTTCCTAATCCCCCAATTTTTGGAGGAACAAATCTAAACAAAAAAAAGGAACTTCCCTCTCTCTCTCTTCCCATCCCCTATTTTTTCATATTAAAATAGTTTCCCTTTCAATCTAAAAATAACTCGAGAAGAGAGTGTAAGTTTAAAAAAAGAGAAAAAGAAAAATAAAAGTTGTGTATCTTTCTTTACTTAATAGCAATTGTTCTCTTGAACTCTTTGAAGTCATTTATTTATCTAATTTATTTCTACAATAAAATTAGGATCGCATTAGTGAAAGTAAACCAAAACGTAAGCCGAAATATGATTGGGCTATTGGTCTACTTTAAGAAAAGAAAAAGTAAAAAGACCTAAACTAGAAGGACCAAACATAAACAAAGCAAAGTAAAGTAAAGGTAAAGCTCTTGTTGTGTTTTGTGTTTTGCGAGTCAACTCTTACATACATACATACGGAAGGAAGAAGTATCATTTCCGATCCCATTTTCACCCCCTCTTTTGGTCTGTCTTCTTTTTACACTAATTAAATTAATTCTGAACAAACCAGCTATGAAGAAAAAGCTCGATACCCGTTTTCCTGCTGTAAGTTATTATTATTTCATCTTTTTTATATTTTCCTACTTTGTTGCTATTACGGTTCTGATCTATAATACTTCAAATTCATACCCAAATCAGAAATTTTACTTTTTATAAAGTATAACCAAAAATAATAATAAAAAAAAATATTAGTATTTGTTAGAGATAAAAAAAAATATTAGTATTTGTTAGTAATAAATTGTGCCGATAGATTTTTGGTACGGAGTACAATATTTATTTGAATTTTGGATTTGAAAAGTACTGTGTTTGTGTTTGATTGAACACTATACTATTTTAGGGTTTAAGCCGTACAATAAGCGTGTGTACTTTTACAAATGTTCCGTTACGGTCACATACCCAAAAAATTACTGGTTGCGTAGAACTTGTCGTTCTGTACTAATATGCACCTAAAAAACTTTTTTTTTTTTTTTTTTTTTTTTTTTTTTTTTTAACTAATAGGGTATGCGGTTGCGTGGATTAAAGAACTATTAAATCTTAACTTCTCTTATGCTTTGATAGTATATGTGGAGTATCTGCACAAACCAAATCAGTACTTTTAGAAGTAGATTTTAGAGACGCAACGTTTTGACGTAAACAAGTGTCTCACTTAATATCAGACACTAGGATTAGAAATGAAAGTAGAATGACTTTGTATGCTCTACTTATAAACAACACATTTGCCACATGCTTAACAAGTGTTGACCATTGCCCTTCATCGTTTATGGTTAAGAGCATATGTATGTTACCACATGCTTAGCTTGTGTATGTTACTCGGTGACTACCCTAGATACTAGAACCTTGATTTCATAGATGAGCCTGTGGGTAGTGAGCCTGTAGAGGAATACAAAGCCGCGTTTAAGTACTACTGTACTACTAATATAAATTTATGCATTTCATCCAAAACATTCGTTGCTAGAGGAGATCTTGTGTGTTAGTCTTCATGTACCGCATTTATCAGCCATTTTTAGTAAAATTACAGAAGTTTCTAAAATTTGACACACTTACTCGGATCATTGGTCTCATAAATTTTCTATGAGTAAGTTTCTGCTTATGTTCTAAGAAACTGGATTGTTATGAGATCCTGGATTGCTTTCACTGTTGTACGTTTACTTCGATTTTTGCACACTTGTAATAGAATGGTCTAATATCCTAAAAGTAAGATTTTAAGGTACTAATATGTCGTTGTCGTCATTCAAGCTGAATTATGCTATTAGTAAACATAGTCAGCTTGTATTTGTAGGATTCTAAGATAGCAATCTATAGAAAATGGCAAGCAACAGTTTTTCAAAGGCAACTTAAATGTTGTCTTGGAATTCTTTTATGGAAAATATCTCATAAGGTGGTCATTACTCCACAGTGAAAGAGTTGAAATTTCCAATTTGGCTCTATATATGTTTCCATGTACTTTTTTTAGTACATGAGGTTATGGGTGATATTTTCATTTGCTTTATCAAATACTCAAACATTGTAAGGAAGGCATGCGCAATACTTTTTCCATTAAACATGGAAACAAATGAGATTTGGAATCAATTAAAGAATTTTGTACATGTATGTCTACCCCAGTATCTCACAGAAAAATATTTGCAGGCTCGGATCAAAAAGATAATGCAAGCTGATGAGGATGTTGGAAAGATTGCAATGGCTGTTCCAGTTTTAGTTTGTGAGTTGTTAGCCTTTTAGGTAGAAGTGGCAATTTCTACCCATTCAGTTATGATTGGTCGATTTGGGTTGTGTATAGTCTCAAACAGGTCTAATTAAAACATCTAGCTAGAAGGCCAAGAGTCAAATAGGCTGCGTACGACCACCTAATCAAAGAGTCATTATTTGTAATTTTATTGTTTTGTAATCATAAATTGTTACATTGATTATCTATAAGAAAAAGATTAAGTACGGATAAAAAAGGGTCAGTTCCCCGAACCTATTTCCGTTGCACAACCCACACGACCCTTTCATATTGCCCTCTCCACTTTTATGTATTGATCTTCAGTACGAGTCTTTGTTTATTATCCTTGTCAAATGTATATGCAGCCAAAGCACTGGAATTATTCTTGCAAGATCTATGTGATCGTACATATGATATCACTCTTCGTAGGGGAGCGAAGACTGTAAACTCACTGCATTTGTAAGTGAAAATATAATAATATATTAATTTTATTTTTATGGACTAGACTGCAGTATAGGGGTTTACCTAAACTACTTTTGAAATTCAACCTTTACATTGTGTCGTTCATAGAATTTTTTTTCTTAACTGATGAATGGTAAGTGTACTTTATATCTTAATCTTTATTGAATTATTTTAATCATTCGATTTTTTTTTTTTTTTTCCTCTCTCTCTCTCTCTTCAGAAAACACTGTGTTCAAAGCTACAATGTGTTTGATTTTCTGAGAGAAGTTGTTAGCAAGGTCCCTGACTATGGTCATTCCGAAGCTGGTGGTGATGATCGTACCGTCACAAAGAGAAAGTATAACATTTCTCATCCTCTTAAATTGTCATATTATTTGGGAATTAAATATTGATATATGACATTATTAACAAACACAATCTTAATTGATTGTGCTCTTATAGGAAAGCTGCTGCTGATGAAATGAATGACAGTGATGAAGAATCAAAGAGGAATAGGATGGTAATATTATTATTTTTTTAATATGATGTCTTTTAATATAAGTTAAAAGTATTTTCCTTCATTAATACTCTGTCCTTAACTGACATCAGTTATAAATTATTGTCTAATACGCTTTCATGGCCTTATAAGTAATTGTAGGACACTCTATTGTAGGACACTCTATTACCATTTGCATTCTTACTACCCAAATTTATGTTCGTTGAACTCTTGTTATTGGAGTAATTGTTTTGATTTCCCTAAAGGTGCAATCATAACTGCCTTCCTCTTTGGATTTCTTGTTCTTCTTTCCTTTCTTTTCTGTCTTGAAAGTGCTCGATATCCGTAGAAATGCCTTTTGGAGCATAGGGAAGCACCAGAATGAGATGGCTTTTAGTCCAAAGAAGCCTATAGATGCCCATTCCGACAATGTTAGTACACTTCTGTTTTAGTGGATTTCAAATAGGAGCATGATAATTTTTTTTAGATCGGTTACATTGGATATCAGACCCTTGTCCCTCTTATCTACCCCTTGCTAGCTTAATGAAATTTCCATCTCTTCAGTTAAAATTTAATTCAACAATTTGATACACCTTTGTGGCTTGAACATTGATATTTATTTAAGAATGATTTATATCAGAGGAATGTAACTGACTGGTTCAGAATAGTTGAATTTATGAGAGATTAGAGATGATGCAACTTCATGGGCATTTTGTAGATGGGAAACAAAAAGATATTGGCAGGAAGTGTCTGATTCTTTCTTGTTCCCATAAGACAATGGTATGACTACAAATAAATGAACTTATAGTAGGAAACATCATGGTGCGTGAGATCACTAACAGCATGTATGTGTACCTTACTCGTTCTAGATGGTCTTGGCAGTAATGTCATTTTTCATATCATTATGGAAGAATATGCTTTTAACATGGCCAATTAGACGAGTAATCTCTAATATATTGTTCATCTACCACTATACTAAGTACTATCATGTATTTTTGCATATAGTATATGTCATTTTACACAGCACGAAATATTTTCTTGTGCAAAGTTCCTACATTACAAGTGAGCTTAACCCCCCCTACCATAATGAGGTGAAAAACCATCACCAAATGGCCTAGTGTTAAGGCACCTAACATTTTAACAAAGGTACGCATTTCACGGTAGGTAGGGAAAGGGTCGGAAACGGTCATGAGGATACCCCGGTTATGCCGCTTACATCTGAGACACTCGCCTTCCTTATGTTACATGAAGATGGAAACCACTGCTTACCCTGATGAGGTGAAACCTTACAATTATATGGCTTATTGCCTTGAAGCTAAATCCTCTTTAATTTAGGAACTTATAGATTTAAATTTTGAGCAACATTACAATAATTTCTTGCAAGATTCATACATTAGATCATTGTTTGCTCTTGGTTATGTAATTTCAACTTTAGGAAGGAGTTAATTATAAAGTAATCAATAATGATTAATGCTCCGCTAAGTAGAAAAGAAAATGTAGGAAGAACAAGAACGAACTACTCACAGATGAGAAGGAAAGTAAAGAAAGAAGAATGTGCAGAAAGAGAGTTCTGATGTGTTCTCTAGTGCACATTCTACGAGAGCGTTAATTTTGGGTCTCTAAATTGATCTATGCAAGTGGACCAATTTCTGCCATAAGTTGGCATAAGAGTGAAGTCTTGACCAAAATCACAAGTGGGATTATAAAGGATCACAAGGACATTGCTACACGTCAAGGCAATAGGACGTCATCTAGGTTGTCAGTTTGTCACGATGTCAAGGTGACCCAGTGACTGAAATCCATCTTGCCTGAGCTGTCAAGGTGTTCCTTGACATCCACTTGTTTGACCTTCGACAAGCAAGACGGTATCCATTGAAGATAAAAGATAGAGGAACTTTTCATGGCGAGCACGGTCTTTTGCCTAAAATTTTACATTCAAGGTTCTCTTGGAAGTAGCTTTGCTACCAAGTTTGACAGGCAATTTTTTACCTTGAAGCGTAATCAACAATAGCTGGATGCTTCTTTTTGAATGATGTTGTGGGGGAACGAAGATACATGATGTTCGGTAAAAGAAAGTTGATGGTAAGAAGAATAGAGGCATAATGGAGAGAAAGAACTAGACGGATCTATTTATTTGAGGAGCGTAGCTTGATCTCAATACTCGATATAAGAATTTAAGACATTTTTATGTAGGAAAAGAAGTCCATCTTCCATCTGATTAATTTGTTAGGAAGGGGGACCATTGAGTCACTGAGACACATAAATCCTGCATGTGTCCACATGCTATGAATTGTATCCATGTTTAAAAATGGATAAGGTGACATGGGCTCAACAAATTCCCATACCTAGGGACTCTTCTCAGATAGGAACGTTATCATATGTTTACCTTGTATGGACATCGTCGTTAGTTGTTCCTCTTACTGCCCTTCTGAAGATGATAGAGACAGGATGGTATCGCAGTAATTAAAGGTCCCCCGAGGTCTCAAAAACTCTGTTAATACGATAGTGTTAATCTCATTGTAAGACCTAAGACTATCTTCTCAATATACGTAGGAGAAATCTCATTTAGGTAAAACTTCTGTTCAGAGTCTATGGCCTCTTCGTAAAGTGGTTCATGGGTCATAATCTCATAGAACTTGCTGTTCACTATAGAGAACTAAGACCAAACAAAATTTTTTAGGCATGTGAGTGGCATTAAGAACTGTCATATCGGTAGAGACAGTTCTTCATATCAAGCATTTTGCAAGTGAATTCATATTGAAAGGTTGGGTTTCACTTTCCAATTGTTTTCATTTGCTCTGTATATCTAGGTGAGATCTAGGTGATCAATTGCACAATATCTTGTGCAGGTGTATTTTAGGTTGGCTTTTTTATGATAAGCAGCACCACCACCACCATTAGAGCTTGTAGAAAATGAATTGATAGGTTTTATACGATGATGATAATTTTTAATTATTTATTTATTTTTAATTATTTATTATTATTAGTATTTTTTTTATATTTATGTAGATTGAGTAGATAGATGGAGTACCATATGGTGGTCTGGTGGAATGTGATGAAATAAGAACCATTACATACAGCCACAATGCTCCCTCCTAAGTCTTATTAAGAGCCAATATTTTACAACTGATTTTTAGATCAGCTTTTTTAAAAGTCGAGTTGGTAGAAGTTCTTCTGGTTGTAGAGGAACTACTGGTAGCTGCATTGCATGATTTTGCAAAATTACTCTCCATCCTAAATCAAACCAGAAACAACATCTTCTGTGAGAAACGTGAAAAGAAAGTTAATTTTACATATTAATTCTGCAGTAGTAATTAAAATATAGCTGTGTATACCAGATTTGCTTTCATTCAAGTATGCAGCAGCATATGGTCAATTCTAAATGGTTACTTAGGAACAAAGATTGCATTGTTTGTAGGATGCAAGGAATATATTATGCAGAATAGATAAGCTCAATTTTAGATTCAAACTCTCAAGTTTAAACAAAACTACTAGGATTTAAGTTCCAATAATAAAGGCTGACCTAGGTATATATTTTAAATACACTCAGCCACTAAGATCAGGCTTGTTAAGAAAATTTTACAATAAGCGAGTGGTTCCCTTTTTTTTATTATCCAACATTAGTATAGTATATATCAGTATTTTTATTCAGCGCTATTTTGGTATATCTCTATATTTAAGATATGATATGAATTGGTCTCGCAGTTGCATTTCTTGACTTAAATAAATCTGAGTTGTCACTGAACCATACTGTTTGATTCAGAATGAAGCAGGCCACACAAGTGGCAGTGGCAGAGGCAGAGGTCGTGGTAGAGGAAGAGGTAGGGGCCGACCCAGAGCATCTATAGAACATCGAGAGTCTCTCCAAATTGAACCCGAATCAGAATCTTTCACATTATCCTTTCAACAGGGCACCAACCAAAACCTGAGTCCAAAGGGGCCAATTGACAGCCATTTAGAATCAATCAAAACTGAAACTGCAGTCAACGTTGATCCAAATGCAGGTAGTCGAGACTTTGATCTGAACGCTGGCATCGATGAGAATACTGAAAAAGTGGCTGCCACGACAGATGGTGGTGCTGCTTCGCTGCCGCCACCACCACCACCACAAGAACCACAGCAAACAGTAGCGGCTCCTGGTGGTTCGTCGGCAGCAGAACCCAGTGAGGCTGAAAAAAGTGAGTATCCTGGTTGGTCAGCTTCAGAAATCGACAGGATGGCAATTGACCCTCATCTTGCACAAATTAGTTCAAGGTTGGATGAGGATGATGATGACTATGATGAAGAATAGTACTTCTACATCACAATAATGGCTTCTTGTTAGGCGCATAGTTGCCTGTTATTGTTATTACAGTTAATTTAGTTTACTTTTGTCATATGTATTTGTATGCTTGTTTCCTTGTTGTAGCGCTGTAATGATAAAGCTTCTTGTGTATTTGTGATGCATGCAACAAAATGTTGAACTATATTGAACTTGTATGATTTAGACTTAAATATGACTATTTTAGTGTAGAGATGCATCTGACATAGTTTGCGGCTTTCTGCAATGTTTCGACCCATGGATCATTGATCTAGTTTAAGATTTATAGGTGGTGACCCACACTTTGAATTGAATCAACCGACTACATTCTTATAGAGAGAAACATTCCCAACAATCCTGATTCCCAATCCCAGTCATGTGAAGTGATGTATCTTTTCTGCCCGTCCATTAGTGATTCCTTTTAATCACTACCAAAGCATGAATCATGCATTCCTGCCAACACAATTTTCATTTCATATTTATTTTCAAATTTCATCACTTAATCCGATACTAGGCTGTGTTTTCTGAGAATTATATGAATTGTGTTATAGTAGATTCTGAATTTAGAGTTGTCAGATAGTTAGATCCATGAGACTTATATTCGCATATGTTTGCGCCTAACGTGAAAGGAGTCTATGTTGACCATAAGGTTAGTGCTGGGGTTCTGGCTACGGGCGCAACAAGAGAAACTGCGGAGTTATGTCGTTGCACAACTCATGATTTGGTAATGATGCAAAAATAACGATTTAACATTTTAGCTAACATTATGGCCGTTACAAGGTTACATGGTGGGTTTCACACAAAATTTAGGATTCTATCGAGAGTCTGATCCATGAAAGAAATATAGAACTATGCGGGAAAAGAAGATGGTTATATCAGACAACATTGTCCATATAGGTTAACATTTTGCAAAAGGATAAACAAATACATAAAACTGAATCTATTTAGTGAAAGGGTAACTATACATAATCCTATATCTTAACAAATGAAGTAGCTAGTATTATTACAAGCTGTGAGTAAATAATTGTCACCTGGTACAATTGTGACTCTTGTTGAGTTTGAGCCTAGCAATGACAAAATGTAAGTACGTTTTACCTCAAATACTTGAGGATACTGAGTGCATAAATATGCCTTTTCTCAATAGTCACAACTTTACGAGCACATGCCCCTTTAGAAGTAACAACTTTCCACCTTTAGTTTCCAAGACAGAAAAGTCTGTCTGAATCGTGTTAAGATACATATCAAGATAAACTTGTGCTGTTTGTATTCTATGAGAAGATGTCAGCAATCTCTCGAGACTGTTGGTTCTGCAGGCACTTCAGCAGTGAACTTGCATATTGCTTCTCCACCAAGTACAATGTCCTGTAAATACTGTGTGTTTGCAGCCCCTGTACTTTGGACCATCTTCATGAATGCTCCTTCACGTGATATTAGCCTTTCTGGAGTATCATATTCCAGAATCTGAAACGGGTAGATGAATATGAAGCATAATGTCATGACATTTCTAGGAGTTTAAATAAAGGAAAATTTTGTTAAGATGTTTCATGTATATAGGTTCCAGTTTCAATCCATTTGGTTATGAATGTGTCGATTTGGGTTGTGTTTCATCTTTAATGGGTCAAACTGGTAAATGTATAAACATCAGCTTAAAAGTAACCGGGTGAAGTGGGTCAAAATTGACTCACAGTGTATTACTTTTTGACTTTAAACCTCCAAAATTGTTTTAAATAAAAATTATTTCATCACCATGCAATGATATAACTTTTGTAATTAAATCTGACACACTAAATATTTATATACAAGTTTAAAATCTTGAACGAAAGTGTTTCAGTCAACCCGATTAAAAAGTCAACTGTTTTGACCCGTTCCACCCTCTTTGTGATATATATGAATGAAATTTAATGTTTTTATAATTGAGACATACTTGACCGTTCTCAAGCACAAGAATTCGATTGCAGTCAATGATGGTGTTGAGTCGATGAGCAATAATGAGCATTGTGCACGATTTAAATTCTTTTCTTATTGTTTTTTGTATCAGATCATCAGTTCTGACATCAACAGCTGCAGTCGCTTCGTCAAGAACAAGAATCTTTGATTTTCTTAGCAATGCCCTTGCAAGACTCAGTAGTTGTCTTTGTCCAACACTAAAATTCTCCCCTCCCTCGGACACCTTCATCATAATCAAACCGTCATGTCACTCATGAACCGTTAATAAACAAAGTATCTTATAATAGAATCTATGACAAAGTAAGACTCCAATTATAAATGTTAGTAACTTATTATATATGCAATGTGTCATAGGTGGATATTTCGATTTATCTAATTATTAATGTATCAAGTCTAGTTATTTTTATTTAATGGGTCAAAATGGCAACTTATAAGAAATTAGCTGAAACTGAAACGGGTCAAATGGGCCAAATAACTAACTGGGTTTAGTCGCCCGAGTGTGCCTCATAATGTCTCAAACCTACTAAATCATTTTACTGTGAAAACTGGATTATTATTGACTATTTACATATTCTTTGGACAAAAAATCTAGCTGTCAACCCAACACGTACAGAAATCCATATTTTGACCCGCACCTGACCCCCCGTTACCCGACCAGACTGACTTGTCCATGTTGCCACCTCTACTAAAGGAAGCCAAAAATAAATGAAGGTACCAAGCTACATCAGCATCAAACAGTCAAATATAAATCCATACCTCCGCATACAAACCCATGGGATTTCTAGCAATCACACTCTTTAAATATGATCGTTCAAGAGCCTCCCAAATATCATAATCACTATGCTCGTTGAAAGGATCAAGATTAAAACGCACGGTGCCTAGAAAACAAGGACATATCATCAGCTTGAGATATTTTATGACTCGTCATGTCTAATAGTATTCCTTAATAACCAAATAAACACATGAAACTTCTCAGAGTTGCATATAAAAATGTTGTAGATTGGTTTATGTGTGTACCATCTATCATGAAATCCGAATAACTCTATATTTGGTGATAGTTATCTCACCATTTAAGTGCTAGTGAAGTAGTTATATCTAAAATACTTTGTTTGCATAAGTTAGTTTCTCTCATGTTTATTGTTTTAGAAGGGGAGTGACCCTCATCATCTTTAATAGAATTACAAAAACTACACTAATGAAATAATACCTAACCCAACTGTCCGTTTCAAGATCTCAAGTTTTGGCCCGAACTTGTTTAAACCAGTAACCAACCCAAACTACCCATTTTGCTGCCTTTACTGATGATATAAATCATACCTGAAAAGAGAACTGGTGATTGTGGTATAATACCAAGAACTTTACGCAAATCAGTCAATCCAAAGCTCGAAATATCATAATTATCAATCAATATTCGTCCTTTTTCTAGCTCAACCAATCGAAACAAAGCATTGATCATGGTAGATTTTCCTGCGCCTGTCCGACCAACTATTCCAACTTTTTCCGTTGGTGAAATGCTAAAAGACAAGTTATGCAAAACCGGAGGAAGACCTGGTCTATACCTAAATGCTACATTTTCAAATTCTACTAAACCCGATGAGGGCCATCCAGGTGGGGGACGATTATTCTCAACTATAGATGGAGCTTCAGATGGCAAATCTATATATATGCCCACACGCTCAACTGCGTTAAAACTATTTTCTGCTCTACTTGCTTGTCTCAAAGCATTACTCATAAGAGTCGTGATATTTAAAGAATAACTTAGGAGCAATCCAATTGTGGATGCAAAAGCTACTTGATCATTTGTTCTTGAAAACTGCATGACAGCAAAGGTGGCGGTTAACCATATCATTACACCTCCTAATGTTTCCAGTCTTATGGTTAGCCAACGGTTAGAGCTGAAGTTTAAAAGGGTGAATCGAATATTGTTATCCATTGATTTCCCGTTTATTGTGGCCATACGATCATATGCTTTGTATGCACGGATACTTGATAAACCATTCAATGCTTCACCAAACTGTGCATATACAGGAGATCTGGTGATGGCATCCAAACGTTTGACTTCCCGTGATGTGCTCTGTAAATTAAACGAAATGTTACTTTGGTGGCCTGTGTGTCAGTTTTGATACATTGTTGGCTTTTGTAATATTCCTATACTTGAGTAGCCTATATGTATACATAAATCTAAAACTAAAAAACAACCATTATTACTGGTTTCTGGTATTGAAAAATCAGCAGTAATCCATCAATAGATGATCAAGTAAATATTAATAAGAAATAGTTTAGGTGGAATACATAAACAGAAACTGTAAGGAAAAGGATACTAACCTGATAATAAAGGTATGCTGTGTAGAACAGAATAAGGAGAGGCATTATGGCCCACAAAGATATCGTGCTCACAATTCCAATAAGCACAAAAGTCGAAAGTAATTGCCAAACTTGAGTCATGACATTATTGACAAGACTAGCAACATTACGATCAATATCACCAAGATCATTTGAAAACCTATTCATCATCCGCCCAAGTGGATTCGTTTGAAAAAAAGTTGTGGGAGCTCTAAGAACTGAATGCAGCATTGTATCATGAAGTGTTTTCGCTCCATGGATACTTGATGAAATTAACCAAAAAGAATTGAAAAACGTCACAATTACCTGCATGCATTAGTTGGTGGCGTAAGTATACATGTTATCTGGTTGCGGCTATAATATTATGAAAATAATATCAGTAGTTGGTGGCGTAGCACGTCTTAACCAGTAACTCAACCCGCACAACCCACCCATTTTCCTACCTCTACATAATATGATTAGACATTATGAAGAAAACATACCTGTCCAACGGACAAGAGAGCATAGATCAGAATGAAGAAAGCAGGTCCCTGAGTTGTTGTACTAGCTTGTCCTGTCCAGTAACTTAACCAAGTGCTACTTAAAATTCGAAGGACTTCGGTTGAAATATAGCACATAAATAAGATCAGGACAACCCATAGACCTCCTAAAGCATCCGCGTACCTGTAATAGAAACAATTAGATGAGGTGATTTTGACTATTTTTTAGATTAATGGGTTATTTTATTCTCCAACGGGTCATCTGGCTAAACTTAGAAAAACATAGCTCAACTGAAAACGGGTCAAATGGTCATATGAGTCGATAGCATTCCCAGAATGTATAAAACATCATATATTGTGCTATTACATTTAATTACAATATTATTATAAAACATCATATACCCGTACTAAACTATCTGACCCGTACCCGACCCACCATATCCGATTTATTACGACCCATACCCAAAGATTACCCATTTTGATCCATTACTTAACTTGCTCAACTCCTCCATTGTGCCACCTCAACTTTTCTTACCAACGTTATCTTTTTTGTAATCGAGAATTTACGTTCAACGACCACTAGAACATGTTCTGATTGATTTTATATCTTCTAGAAAAGTAGTACGAAAAAAGAGGAAATATACATCTTCAAAATCATACCTTGCTAAAACATTCCAGCTAACAATGCCAGTTTGCCTATCTTCTTTATTGACAAGAATTGATTTACGGTTCTTTTTTGTAGTAATGTTTACATCGTTAATTGATTCACCCACTACTTCATCACTATACTGCTGTGAGGATCCACTATCCGTATTGGTGGAGCATTCGCTTTCATCCACGTGTTCATCCATACCACCCACCTTTTCCATAAACTTCTTAAATAGAAATCCATTTTCTGAGAGCTCCTCAAAGGTTCCTTCCTCTTTGATCATACCTTCCGAGACCAAAATAATTTTATCCACCTGAGGAAGAAAATGTAGCTGATTTGTAACGAGCACCCTCGTTTTCCCTCTCAACTCTTCCTTGATGCATTTTTCAAAAACCTGGAGATGTAAGGTGCTAGAGGTTAGAAAATAGTAAGGTTTATTATAAAGGACTAAATATGCATTGATTATCGTGACACTCGTCACAGAAAAATGCAGTGATATGCTCAACATAGACTTGTCTCAAGACGAGGCCCAGTTGACCCATTTTTACAGGTCTAGAAGCTAATATAACTTTACCTCTCGACCAACATGAGTATCTAGAGCACTCAACGGATCGTCAAATATGTACACATCCGAGTTGGAGTACACTGCTCTAGCCATTGAGACTCGTTGCTTTTGGCCACCACTAATATTCACCCCTCTTTCACCGATCTCAGTGAGATCACGACCCTATGAAGAAGCAGGAAAAAAGAACAAATAGTTAAGCTCAACCCATTCACAAAAGATCTATGCAGAATATATTGATTAAAGAACTTAGATGCTCTATAGTTTTAGGACACTTAACTGGCAGAATATCAAGGTCGTGCTCCAATGCAGTCACATCTACGGTTTTCCAATATCTTGATGCTTCAAATTTTGATCCAAATAATATGTTTTCACGTACCTGCATACATACACTTTGATCATAAGTTATACTTAAATAGCACATTATTTATTTATTCAAAGAGTCAGCTTTATGGGACACCTCAAATTAGATACAAAAGAATAGCAGGCAAAAACTTACTGTAGCATTGAATATCCATGAAACTTGAGGGACATATGCAGCGGTTCCTCTAATGATAGCACTGGAATTTTCCAAAGGAGGAAGCTCACCAAGCATTGCTGAAATAAGAGATGTTTTTCCTTCTCCTGTACCACCTACGATAGCAACTAAGCTGCCGACTGGTATGTCTATGTTTATATCTGCTAATGTTGGTTTTGGGGAATTTGGATCCCATGAGAAGTTGCCATTTTTTATCGAGATTGCAGGAAGCCCTGGTTCAAGAGGTGGATTGGGTAACAGATTTCTCTCTTCTGCTAAAAGTAGTTCTTCCACACGCTGCAAGGACACATACGCATTGACCGCCTACAATGAAAATATTTAGAAACATTAAGATATTGTGGCCGAATACAAAAGATTCTGCAATTCTGCAACGAACAGTAACAAATGAAGCAACAAAGCAAACAACTAGTACAATATAAGGAGTATTATTTTTATTGACAAAACAACAATAACAAAAAGGCAAGCATAACTAATATTGATGAATATTTTAATCTATTTACATGTATATTGATCGATTCAGGTTGTGTTTTATCTCTAACGGGCCATAGAGGAAATGGGTCACAGTGGTAGAACAGGTTGCCAAAGTATAATAGTTATAGTACATAAAATCTGCTATTCTTTTAATTAATATAGAAGATTATTGGAATAATATAAAGTTTGTAACAATGTATGACACACAAAGTATATAAATAATAAACTAATAAGTTTGGACCGTAAGAGTTTGCCACCTCTAGAGACTAGCTTTCTAAAGACATGCTGATAATTCAATTGAAATGGTAATAAGAGATAACCTGAGTTATTATATTGGGAAGCGTGTTTAAAGGAGTTCGAAGCACTGTAAATAAGGAAAGCGATGTGAAAGCCCTTGAAGGTGTCAAATCTCCACCAAGTAATGTGAAGAAACCAAATGAAATCACCGCCACAAGAACTGGAAGACTGTTCAGAATGAAATTGTTGCACTGCACGTAGAGAAAGAAAATGTAAAACAATTTGGACAGTTAAAAAATTCACAATGTTTTGGAAAGTAAAAAATTTTAATTCATAAACATAAAGTGCAAGAAAAACATTAGAACTTAAATAAAATTTGATGTATAAGTTATTTGGTTGCTCACCGCACCCAAAAACTGTGCTTTCCATAACCATAGAAGCTCATCTTTCCTAATAGTTTGAATTTTAGATTGGAAACTTTGCTCCCATGCATAGCATCTGAAAGTTTCTTAGTGTCAGGAAACAATATCGATTTTACCAAAGGAAATTTAGAAGCAATTACAGTAAGGAATTACATACTTTACAGTCTCTATTGCTGCCAAAATTTCACCCATTAGTCCTACTCTTTTGTCAGTGTAGTGTAAGCCTTCCTTAGATAATTTCCGCATTTTGCTTACAATCATAGTCTGTTATCAGCACAAAAGTACAAAATAGTAAGAAAACACTATCCAGTGCAAATATGCCAAACACGTAGAACACCTATAGAGACTATTCTTAATGCATACGACCTCGTAGATCGTTTTATTGACAGATTTAGATTCTTATGGCAATAGGAGTAATATAGTGTAATCAAAATTAACACATTAAATAAATAAATAAAATTTAAAAAGTGGACAAAAAAGTGTCTGGAAGTTGACCCAACGAAGCTCATTTGACCAGTACTAAAATATGACCCTTTTCGACACAAATCTGTTACCCAACCCGCCCAACCTTCCTATCTTAACTCTGTCTAGTATGTATATTGTACTATATCCTATAAAGAGTATTAAGAACTGAAATCACCTGCACAGGGAACATGAGAACCAAAATAAGAGAACCCACAAGTGAAGCAACCCCTAACTGCTGGTAAAGAAGAATCATGGAAAGTGTAATTCTGAATGGAGCTGACCATAAGCCATGAAGTTGATTGCATACTTGCTGTACAAAGAAAAGGTCTATTCATCAACTGGCTCTCATTTCTCATATTTTCATAACAGGGAGAACATTAATATCGCAGCCCACAAACATTTTTTTTTTGTAAGATATGCATACCTGCATTGCATTAGCATCTGTTGTTATCATATTTGTTATTCTCCCAGACGGAACATTCTTTCGGGCTTCATGGGTTAGCCTCAAGGATTTTCTAAATACAGCAGCCACCTATTAAAACGTACAATATCAGATATTATATGTGTATCATGTATTCATATTGACTAAAATCTGGTGGGGATAAACACAGCTCATAAGCAATAAATAACTTACCAAAATTGATCTTATTCTGAACCCGACCCTAGCCACATTCTGAAAGTATTGAGCTTCACATAGAACTCCTAATGACTGGATGTTGTGCAAATAAAAGTTGACTATTTGTTAGCAAAAAGATCAATCATCTGAGGCATCACCTTTCCTTCAGCAACTACTTTGTTGTTTTTCTATTTGTTTTGCGTTAGTTTTTCTAGAATAAAGATAATCATATCAAATAACAGTTTACAACATACCACACCAACAAAAATTGAAAAGGCATAGACATAGCCAATCCATGAAGGATCACCTCGTTGTAATGACTGCAAAAAGTTTAATCATATTAATTACACGTAAGAAGAAAGATATTAGAAAAAAACTGCAGCAACATACAAGAATAACCACACAATATATACATCATTTAGCTAATAACGGATTAGAAATATGGAACTTGCCTGTAGGAGATAACTTAATATAACAGGCCCGACGAACTGGGAAAGATCATTGCCTATCTACAAGTGATGAGAATGGATCTTGTGTTACTTGACTGCTTCAAGGAATTTGAAATTTGAAGTATAACTGATATATTAGGACTAGGTGTGGCCATTTCGACCCATTTACTTATCAATGGGTGCATCCGATATATGTTTATACTCTATCGGGTCAAACGGGTAGAGCCATAAAAGTTTGCATAAAAGGACACTCATCAAAAGGTCAAATAGATTGAAAATTGCCCAAAGTGTATTTAACTACTTTTAATGCATAAAATCTCCTAAATCATGCAGTTCAAAATGTAAGATTATTACGGAAATAACATAACTTTTGTAATCATATACTGATAACTTTTGAGAAAAGTGTTTGGTGTCAACCCAATCCGAATTGACCCGTTTGACCCATTACCCAGTCCTTTTCGCCACGTCTAGTTAAGGGAATGAACTCATTACTTTGAAAAGGCCTCCAAACCAGAATCTGCAGAGAATAACCAATAGCGGATAGTTAAAAAACATTGCTGGTATGTATTTGCAATATCTCACAATGGTCAAAGTGGTGAATATTCACCTTCCTCCAACTGTATTATTTAGACATCGTATAAGAAATGGATTTGACTTCTGAGATTCTTTAACCCAACATTCTTGGAATCTACAAGTGGAAACAACTAGTTATCTCAGCTATCATCTAGCGATCAGGAAAACGAAATATGTTAATTATATAAAATCACAGAGCTATGTACTTTTTACTCAGCGTCTCAGTCCGGTCCCATGCATCTAACATCCAGACATCTTTTTCTGTTATAGGTTTTCGGTAGCCCTGCTCCATAAGGGGCGTCATCCATCCAAAATATATTCCTACCATAACAATTATGCACGATATTATGAGTATTCAGTTTAAACACATTTCTATAGGAGGTGGACATTCTGAAATGTTATCTATGAATGCGCCGAATCGCCGATTTAAGTTTGTTTTGTTTCAAATACACAAAAAGTAGCTAAATTGGGAATGGGTCAAATGGTTATAAGGTGCCCATAGTCTATTTCGAATAATTGCAGCATGTTATATTGTTTTATTCATATGATGATTATCATTGTAGTAGTGATAATAATAGTTTTCTAATTATAACTAACGCATTTTCATATTTATCAAATCATTTTAAAATACACAAAACAAGGTATTTGCAGGTCAACCCGAGCAGAAATGGCCTGTTTTCATCAGCAGTATAGTAAAAGATGAACCGTTATATAAACCAGCCAAAACGCTAACTCTAGTTTTATCCATTTATATTCTTACTTGAAATTATGTTGGCATGTCTCTCGGGACAAATATGCTCTCCTCCACCAAGCACCTCATACTTGATGTCGTCAACAGACTCGGTTTGAAGTGGGATATGACCCAGGTAAGTATCCAAATTTGGTATGTAAGCAAGAAGAAATATTCCAAACAAAGCCTGCATCATAAATTGTATCATTTATTAACAAGCAAGTTTGTTAAGTACCAAAATTTTGCTTTTACTGTCACTAGTTGCAACTTGCAAGCACTAATCTTGGGGCTTCAATTAAATTATGAACAGAAAGGAAACACGATCAATTGTCCCTATATTATCATGAATAAGATAATGTGCATTCTGAAGCAAACAACTTCAAACTATAAAACAAGAGAGACGTAAACTTAACCTGGCAGAACAATGAACTGATGTAGACGTAGAGTACATATCTGCAGAAGAAAATACAATTGTGATTATGCTTTCCATACATGTTAGTATGTTACCACTTCCTTCAATATATCAGAGACATGATTAAACTGAAAGGGAGTAAATTGATTTGACACAATAAACAAACTTAAACATATCAACTTAGAACAGAAAATTTACTTGATACAATAAAAAGGAAGGGATACCGACCTTGCGTATAAATCTTTTACTGAAAGAATGACACTAAGTTTCACAATGTCCGCAACCAAGACATAAAGTACACCAAACCGGACATACCAGCGAAACTCTCTAACATACACTTTGGTTTCAAGAAGAGTCATGATCACCAATGAGCTCCAAACAAGGGTCTCAAGTGTAAGCGAAACCACCTGCATTGAAGTATAGTACTAAACATCAGAAACCTCTCTTGCTACATAGTTGTTTCATCTTATTGTTTATATGTTCAGTTATTTTCTGATAGTTAAAGATGGAAAGGGGTGGGACAGGTTCATTGGAGAACGGATAAAATTGGGTCATTTCTGTTATAGGCCGGGCTGGGTTGACCTGTGGGCTGTGGCATGTATCTAGTATAATTTAAAATGTTATACTGTTTAAATAATCATAGTTTTTTGGAATAAAACGCTAGGAAGGTTATGCATTAAAAGTACACCGTAAAAGAGTTCGACCATCTGACCAAATTCTTTTTAAGCTAAAATGTTGGTTTTACCCGTTAGAGATAAAGTGTAAACAAAATCGACCCATTATAAGTAAACATGCCACTTTTGCCACCTATACTTATGGTGTTACTTTATTAAGAAAGGCAGATCTTAGAGTAACAAACTACCAGGTGTTAGATATTTCATTTAAAAAAAAAAAAAAAAAAAAAAAAGACGTTTAATGCACAAGTATCACAAGCACAAGAATGATGAAATATATACCTCAAATGGAGCAAGGCTAGTTTGTGCATCAAAGTCAAACATCGAAACACCAAAAAGTAACCTATACATGGACTCTGCAGCGGAATAACCAGCTAAAAAGGCCAACATATAATTATAATACTTCGACCGTAAGCAAAACCTCTTGACCTTAACGTCTTTCATGGTCAACCATAATCTGTATAAGCACAAGCCCATCAAAGCCAAATTTGATAGACAACCCACAACAGATTCAATACCACACGGTGTATAAGCACCAAGAGCACTAGCTGTTATTTTCGCCCAAATGCCATTTTCATCTGGCCGGCAGAACCAAACCAGTGGCTCAAATCCCATGATTTTTATTCCTCACTCTACACAATATCACAATGGCAGTTCAGATATGACTTGTGGCGAAGTTCCCTGAAACAAAGATACAAGAAAATATCAGTTTTACACTCTACTTACTTAAAAAGTGTTTGGATAAGCCTTTAAAAAGTGATTATCTGATAAGTCCGCCTTCTGTTAATCATTTAGTTTTGAATAATCAACTGATATTAGCAGTATTAAAGAGGTGCTACAGCCTACAGATTTCTTATTGAAACTGCTTATCACTTTTTGAAATAGGTTATCCATCTGAATAAGCAAGTACGCTTATCAAGAAAAGCTCAAATGACTCTAAAATAATCAGGTAAACAATNTTGTTTCTTGATCGGTGGAATGACATGCTCTCGTGTTCACAGAAGTGTTTAAGCAAACAGGTTCTGTGTGGTAGAACAATAGTAGTCGGATGGTTGGAGACTTTGACGAGACCTGAAGTTAGAGGTCATGAGTCCGGGAAAAGTCCGGAACGGAGAAACAACACGATGTGGACATTATGGCGTTGGAGTTCAAATCGGGTGGCTTTGGATGTGGCCATGGAAGGGTGTTGATGCCGTAAGAGTCGAGATGGTAATGAACGTTGTCAACGGGATGCCATGTTACATGTTCAAGTGTTGTGAACAATCAAAAGGGTTGAGCTATAGAAGACTTTGGATGTGACCGTGGTGAAAGGTTCGGGTGTCCAGGAAAGCTCTGTATAACGACTGCCATGATTGAAGAGTGAATAAACATTAAGGGGTGAAATGTTGGTTTTAATCCGTTCATATACCTTGGTTCACGTATGCATGGCTAGCTTTGATAGTTTGATTTAATAAGATTATGTCTTAGTTAGTAATTAATAACTAAGTTTGGACTTGGTATTAGTTGACCGAGTTTTTAAATGTAACTGTATTACACGTAGTAACGGTAGTAGAATAGTTTCTTTGTTACCTGGTTTTTTAGGTAGCTAGTTACTACCGTTCTTGTTGTGAAGGTATAATAGAAGCCACTTGGATCTATGTATGAATATAACCCTTCACATTTGTTCCCTTTGACCTGCTTATATATTCTCATAGCCCAAACCAAGTTGTGAGGCTTTAAAACCAACAAAAACGAGCTCCGAAACAAGTTCACTACAGAACATATAAAAAAATGAACCGTGAACTTTGCATGGGAACCAATGGAGTGAACTAGTTCCAACAGTTGACTCAAGTGAGCTTAAGACTAGCGGTAAACATATGAAAAGGTGGACCATAATATATTATGAAACACATGATTATTGGGTCGGTGTCGTCATTGCTTACGAATAATAACGAAAGAACATTTAATAGTACGACAAATAACGTTGGGACCTAAACCATTTTTTTGCTGCTGGTTACACATTTTTGTATATATGTGTCTCTATGTTAAATAGATATAAAAAAACCGGTAGAAAGATTCCTACGTAACACTTATCTTGTGGTCAGCAATTATTTCCTCGTGAACATAAGTCAAATCTCTTTTTTCTCTTTGCATATTGAGTTAATTACCATAAATGGTCACTGTGGTTTGCATGAAATTTCACAAATGTCACTGAAACTTTTTTTTTGACTGGTTCAGTCACTGTGGTTTCATAAGCTACCGGTTCAGGTCCAAATTCGAATAAAATGACCAAAAGCCCTTGCCTCTTCTTTTCCGGTTAACTGTCCGTTAAGCTAGCATCGTGCGAACGTAGTCCTTTTCCGTAAATATGTTTTTTTTCTAAATTATTTTTTTTCGAGAAAAATTTTTCTTTCAAGAAAATTAATTTTTTGAAATAATTTTTCGAAAAATTATTTTTTGGAAATGAATTTTTTTTCGAAAATTACTTTTCAAAAGAATAATTCTTTCTAATTATTTTTTTCAAAATAATCTTTTTCGAAAAATTATGGTTTTTTGAAATAACTTTTTTAGGAAAATATTTTTCGCGAAATTAATTTTTCTCGAAAAAATATTTTTTTTGCAATAAAGTTTATTCCTTCGATTCACACTTAGAAAAGAAAATTTTCGAAAAATTTATTTCGAGAAAAAAAATATTTTTCTGAAAAAGAACAGCTAATTTAGAATAAAAAAAATATTTTTCTAAAAAATTATTTCAAAAAAAATATTTTTCGAAAATTATTTTGAAAAAAATAATAATTAGAAAAAAAATATTTTTTGAAAAAAAATTATTCAAAAATAATTTTCGAAAAAATTATTTTCAAAAATTAATAATTTGAAAGAATTATTCATAAAAAAATAATTTAGAAAAAAAAATATTTAACGGAAAAGGACTAACGTTGCAATGCTAGTTAACGGACAGTTAACGGAAAAGAAGAGGCAAGGGCTTTTTGGTCATTTTATTCGAATTTGGACTGAACCAGCGTAAGCTTAATTGAAACCACAGTGACTGAACCAGTCAAAAAAAAAGTTCAGTGACCATATTGTGAAATTCATGCAAAACCCACAGTGACCATTTTATGTAATTAACTCTTTGCTATTTTTTCCGGAATGTCGCTTCTATGCTTATTTTCTTCTTATTAATTAAATTACATAGTTTGTCAAATGATCACAAGATGTGTTCAGACGATACATTTGGACAATGCACATGTATAATTTATTAACTTAATAATCCAAATGATTGGATGTTTGGTGAAAATATATACATGGAAATGAGAAAGATTAACCGGACGAGGTAAGAGGATTCCGATGTATACATTAAATGTACTTTTGCACTAAGATAATATCAAAAGTATAATAAATCTCCTTTATTGTATGCCTAAACATTGACACTATTTTAAAGCAATGAATAGTAATGCTAAAATAGCATAAATTAGTGATATAGTATTCATTGCACTATAGTACAACATTTTAATTTTACCATATAGTATTATTTTATTTTAAGTTACATTTATTTAATTAAATAAAAATATTAAATGGCGGAGCTTGAGCATTTCATTTGGGGGGCCGAAACAAATATAATCTATTATCCAAAATCTTTGATTCATTAGTGGTAAATGAAACGCCTAATAATTTTAAATAGTAATGAAATCCAAAGATAATCAAACTCAACTAAAGAAAACTATCTAATAGGTGTAAGTTATAAAATTGAGTTGATTGGACGAGTGAAAAAAACTATTAACAACACTATTGGGCCACGGAAAAATTCAAAAAACTATTAACTGTTATGGATAATTATTAGTGGATGTCCATATAGCTCATAAGAGGCCCACGGCCCAGTTAACTATTAGGGTTTTTACCCTACTATTTATCTTATATATACCCCATTGTATCTCTGATAATATAGATAAACGAGAAAGAATATCCATTCCCTCAATTCTTGTTCACAACACGTTATCAGCACGCTCTATATATGTCATTACATAAAGTGAACTATTACGTCAAAGTTTTTTCGTCTATGTTTTCTCGTATTTGGCTTATGTCTACAGCTTGCTTTAATATTTTTTTTCAATTATGATAGCAATTAGCATCTAATCTTAACTTTGATATACAACTATCTAGTTTCGATTTCTAAGGCATGTATGATTAATCTAGACTCCCTTTATATCCTAGTATATTATCATGCCAAATTTGGTTTAATCTGATTTGGTGACTTAGAAACTAGTAGAGAGTATTATGGTTTGCCTTTAGATACCAAACTAATTTCCTTGAAAATAAAGCATGCAACAGATACAAATATAAAGCAATCTACTTGGAGTAATCTAAGGCAAACATGTGAAACCAAATGTGATGGTAATGCTTAATCTTGATATATTGATTCACCTATGGTCCGTAAGATTTTAATTTGATGCATGTGAGGCACCTACTTGATTTTACATGTTTTATGCGGAGATAATGCATTCATGAATTTTACTTGTCACAATAAGGTAATGAAAGTACTGTTTTTGATATTTGCTTTTTGCCGATAGAAATAAAAACGAGCTTATATAGAAAATGTCACTAAACATGTCCAATTCAATATGCCCCACTGTGTGACACAAAT
Organism: Artemisia annua; assembly: GCA_014162995.1. Classification (NCBI taxonomy): domain Eukaryota; kingdom Viridiplantae; phylum Streptophyta; class Magnoliopsida; order Asterales; family Asteraceae; genus Artemisia; species Artemisia annua. The sequence continues at coordinate 112,976 of LBNU01006314.1, read as the reverse complement.
ATGAAAATCATTTGATCGATTATCATTTAGAATTATATGTGTGAATTGTAAACAGTGCATTGTTATATATGTGTGACTTATTATTAAATTGTGTGTTTGTCGTGTATGTTTTGTTTATTTATCATGTGAGTTAAGTAGTTGCTTATGAAATATCATTGCTTGGTTACGTTGTATGCGTGTTTAGGAAATTTTGCAACTTCACTATATAATGTGTTTCTTGCTTGATTATGCTATGGACTAAGGCAAACATGTGAAATTTATGAAAGAGCTTATATTAGTTTGATTGGAGAAATGTGATGTTGTATTAAGATTTTCATATTAATTGATGTGTACATAAAAGTGCAATTAGAGCACGTGTGGTCATAAAGTATAAGTTTATGAGTCAAGATTGTTTTATTAATTGGCATGACCGGTTGGACCATCCCGAGTCAGTAATGATGCGAAATGTATAAAAGAACCATGGGTTCTTCAAGGTAGATTTGTTTGATCTTATTATTCTCAATGGAAGTTAATGTTCATCTATCACCACCAAGCTAAAGTAAGGACTTTGTCCTATAAAGTTTTGGAAATAATATAAAGGGGATGTATGTAGGCCTATACATCAGCCATATGGATCATTTTGAGTTTTAAAATCGATGCATCGTCAAAATGATCATCAAAGACGCAACTGAAGGTTAGTGTGATTAATGACTCGTCTTATAAAATTGCAAGCATGATTTTCCATATTTAATTATTGAGAATGGTGGTGAATACTTCCAAGTATTGGGCGATTATTGGAATAAGTGTTGAACATAAAAGTAGCTCATGTTCATACGCGAATTGCTTTTGTTGAAACGTTTATAAAACGTCTTCAGTTGATTGCAAAGCCAATAATATTATGAGAACAAAACTTTTAGTTTATGGGGCATGTTATGACATATGAATCGCATCTTGCCAACAATTTATAATGAATCTTCCCCATTAGAATGGTTTTAGTCACAAACCATATGTTTCCCATATAAGAATTTTGTAAATGTGTGGTATATGTTTCTTGTAAATCCACCACAACGGCACAATAATGGGATGTTGAAATGGATAATTCATTCAGGGGGAGAGAATAAGCAGCAAGGGTTATGGAATGAATTATGATATGAATGTTGATCCTCACAATAATGAATATGAACTATACGTTAAAGGGACAATTTATATTCCATATCTAATAATTGCCAGCATGGTTGTGATATTAAACAAGTGACTAGATAATATAAATGCTGCTAATGCTCCAATTAAAATGTATGTCCCAAAGGTACAACCAATGAATGGTAGTAAGTCTATAGCACGGCTGCAGCATGATAGACTAATCGATTCCAAGTAAAAGTCCTCGAATGAATAAACAAAATGGAGCAAGAAAATTAAGATGGTCGAATCGAGGTAATAAAGACCCCACAATAGTCTCTTAAAGAGAAACTAGACATGAAGGTTATTGAAAAACCCCGGGTACATGAAAAACTATGAGATCTCAATAAACAGTATATAATGTCTAGTAAAGTGTGGAATCGAAAAGAAATGAATCGACGTCGATAATACTATTATATATGATTTTGTAAATAAATAAGATAGCGCTGTAATCATGGTGAGGATCATGGAAGCATACCTGCAGGAAGTGCATATGTATAAATGAATGGCCAAAATATGTAAAGACGCAAAGAACTAATAAAAGAGTAAAGTCTCTTGTGAAGAGACATGGTTAATGGGACTTGAAGTCCGTATATATAAATGTGTGAAATTATTGGATATGCATTGATCTTTATGAGAAAGCGAAGTTAAAGTATTGAAACTTTTGTATTTGAGGCATGACTAATGACACACAATATTTTTGTAAAGGCATGGAAATAATCATAAGGAAACATGTTCTCATGTGGTGGATCTAATAATGTATTTAAGTCTGGCAATACAATAGTAATTGATATGCGTCTAAATGTTAATGAATAGAACTCATTTTATGTTGAGATTCCTTAAGGAATATAGAATGCATAAATCACGTGTTATGATTCTCGAGAATACTAATAGATTAAATTGAACAAGTTTAGTTAGTTTTTGCAAGAGATATGGGTTTATATTTTACTAACCCATCAAAACAAGTTTAGTTAGTTTTGCAGATGCAGGATATATGTTTAAGTTACCATGATCGGTCTCAAGTTGGATATGTTTTCACAAGTGGCGGCACTATTTCCTAGCGTTCGATAGAGCTTACAATCGCGGCTACTTCCTCAAACCATACATCAATTCTGGAAAGGAGATACCAACTATTGCATGTAGATAATATAGCATGCTTTGCCGTATTCAAGAAATGTTACATCAAAGGCGACAAGACACTTATCGTTCAAGTGATTATTTCGTGGACCTATATCAAGTGATGTAGTTATCAGAGGGAGATAATACGCGCTGCACTCTTTTTGTCCTTAGTCATGGTTTTGTCCCACTGGGTTTTCCTGACAAGGTTTTTAATGAGGCAGCATTTCCTAAGCGTATTAACAATATGGACATCCAAGAGGGAGTGTTATGGATAATTATTAGTGGATGTCCATATAGCTCATAAGAGGCCCACGGCCCAGTTAGCTATTAGGGTTTTTACCCTACTATTTATCTTATATATATACCCCATTGTATCTCTGATAATATAGATAAACGAGAAAGAATATCCATTCCCTCAATTCTTGTTCACAACATTAACAACACTATTAGATGCCTATTGCCTCTTCTCTCTTGCTTCTTCTTCAACAATGCCACCAAACATACACTAAAATATACTACTTACAATTGAAATTCTAGAGGGAGAGGGGGG
>LBNU01006314.1:58428-109677 GCA_014162995.1 Artemisia annua | reverse complement strand
ATTTAACGGAAAAGGACTAACGTTGCAATGCTAGTTAACGGACAGTTAACGGAAAAGAAGAGGCAAGGGCTTTTTGGTCATTTTATTCGAATTTGGACTGAACCGGTAAGCTTATGAAACCACAGTGACTGAACCAGTCAAAAAAAAAGTTCAGTGACCATTTGTGAAATTTCATGCAAACCACAGTGACCATTTATGTAATTAACTCTTTGCATATTTTTTTCCGGATGTCGTTCTATGCTTATTTTCTTCTTTTATTAATTATCATAGTTGTCAAATGATCACAAGATGTGTTCAGACGTATACATTTGGACATGTCACATGTATAATTTATTAACTTAATAATCAAATGATTGATGTTTGGTGAAAATATATACATGGAATGAGAAAGATAACCGGACGAGGTAAGAGGATCTCCGATGTATACATTAAATGTACTTTTTGCACTAAGATAATATCAAAAGTATAATAAATCTCCTTTATTGTATGCCTAAACATTGACACTATTTTAAAGCAATGAATAGTAATGCTAAAATAGCATAAAATGTAGTGATATAGTATTCATTGCACTATAGTACAACATTTTAACTTTTACCATATAGTATTATTTACTTTTTAAGTTACATTTATTTAAGTTAAATAAAACTATTAAATGGCGGAGCTTGAGCATTTCATTTGGGGGGCCGAAACAAATATAATCTATTATCCAAAATCTTTGATTCATTAGTGGTAAATGAAACGCCTAATAATTTTAAACAGTAATGAAATCCAAAGATAATCAAACTCAACTAAAGAAAACTATCTAATAGGTGTAAGTTATAAAATTGAGTTGATTGGACGAGTGAAAAAAACTATTAACAACACTATTGGGCCACGGAAAAATTCAAAAAACTATTAACAACACTATTAGATGCCTATTGCCTCTTCTCTCTTGCTTCTTCTTCAACAATGCCACCAAACATACACTAAAATATACTACTTACAATTGAAATTCTAGAGGGAGAGGGGGGAGGGGGGGGGGGGGGTGCACCCCTTCTAGCCCCTTTTACGCTCCGCCATTCAAATAATGTTTAGTGCAAGATTTAGTGCAGACTTTATTGTATACATTGGAGTAACTATTTTTTACTGAAAGAATATTCTAAAATCATTCTACTTTTCACTAAGATAGTGTAAAATTTTAGTGCATACATTGGAGATGCTCTAAACGGATGATTTCTTTCATATTATAATTTGGAATTAAGGGACGAGTTTGTAAGACGAGTTTTTAACTCAGATGTACGCTACCTAACCAGGGTATCTCGTGACTGCTTTTGACTCTTTCCTTGCCTCCTTCAAATGTGTACCTCTTGATATTTAAACCTTTGACCTCTTGTGAGGAGGTCGAATGTCTTACCATTAAGTCATTTGATGATGCTTTATACGAAGGAAAAGAAAATATGATAAATATGTATATTTCACATAAATAACATAGAGACGATGGTACAAGTTTTATACAAGACGACTATAATGTTTTTTCTTTCTTTTTATTTATTTTATTTTTTTCGATTGTTTCTCTTCTTTTATTTATATTGATATGTGTTTCAATTTTTCTTTCCTTTTTGTAACATAGTTAAACATGCAGTAAACTTGTTTCAAAAAGTTGTAATTAATATCGAAAAAGTAATTGACGGTTTTTGTTTTTTGTTTTTCTTTTATTTTTTCCTTTTCTTAAAATTGAATGTTTCTTTCTTTCTTTTATTTTCCTTATTTTTTTCTTTGCATTTTTCTACTACTTATCAAGGCCATAAACAGTCTATTTATTTATATAAGTACACATTTGTTGCAGGGTGGGGCCGCTTTCTCATCAAATAATTAAAGAGAATATCTTAGAATAAAAAGGTGGTAGAGGTAAAAGGTATTATTTTACAGTTTTTACTATCTCCCATTACTTCGCGTCGTAAAATATATATTTTTTATTTATGTTAATAGGATCGAAATACTAAATTCTTTTATTTACTACGAAGTTATACATTGCTCGTGTAGCTTGGCTCATTGGATATCACATATTTTTTTCAAAGATCATATGGCATCATTCAAGCCATTCATTCTCCATCATCCAGTGGGAAGATCAAATGACTATCTTTAACAGATGGGCATAATGGCCATTTCGCACCCCAACTATATCACGTGCGTGGCATATTCACATTTACTCAACCCAGTTACCCCTCATTCAATATCCATTCTCACCAACTCTTATTTACTTTTCCAAATCATTAACTCACACTTTAAAACAAATAAACGAACACTCAACCACCAAACCCTAATTTTATCCCGAATTTCATCACATTCAATCGGTTAAACAATAAGAATGATTAATGTAATGGAAAAAACAACTAAATACATTTCGAAGATCCTAAGGTTTTAGATTTTTGTTAATTTGGGGGTTTATATTTACGTGTTTGTGGATATTTAGGGTTATTAGGTTTTAAATTACGTTACGAAGTTTCATATCTGTTTAGATATATGTGATTTTGTAGACTTAGTGCTTATGATGGTGTAAAACAAAACATATTGATGTGTTTCTGTAGACTTAGGGTTCATAAGATTGTAGATCAGTTTATATTGATGTGTTTGTATAATTTTAGGGATTAGATTATACTCAGTTTTGCTATGATTTTTACATTATGATTATTGTGATTGTTATTTAGTTTTTTGCTTGTTGAGTTTTAACCATTGACGTTGATATTTTGTAGGTCTCGGTTAGGGTTAAGGATTAGATTATACTCAGTTTTGCTATGATTTGTACATTATGATTATTGTGATTGTTATTCAATTTTTTGCTTGTCGAGTTTTAATCATTGATGTTGATATTTTTGTAGGTTTGGGTTAGGGTTGATTTTTTTGACACGATTAATAAATGGGTCGTGTTTGGGTAGATGTTATACTAACCCGCCAACACATGAACCCAAATAGGTTAACACGAATACAACTCGATTGCAACCTCTAATGTGATCCTCAAACCACATATGTCATTTCAGGTGCCATCCTAACAACTAGACAAATATTAATTAGATTTTCTTTTTCTTTTTTTTGAAACCCTAATAACTACAAATCGGTATATATACATACTTGAAAGACCCAAAATGGAAGAAATCATATATAATAACATGTATATTGTATAGTACCTTTTGCACCAACCAATTTGAAAAAAATCACTTAAAACGACAATGATTTTGTATTTTAATAAGATTAGTGTTTGAGTGGGAGACAAAAGTGTTGTGTTTGAAAGTGATAGATCGGGTGTAGGGTTAATAGTGTCGAATCCTTGTTGGCAGAAGTAGTCAAGGTGTAAACTAAGATGGATTAAAAACAGAAAACACCCATTAATCGGCTACTAGTTAAGTGGGAAATTTTGTACACAAAATAAACCAAATTTAAAATTAATTTACAGGAAAAAAATCGGATTTGAACAACCGTACATATAATTAGACAAAGCGACAAATAAGATACATTTGTTGACAATTAGCCAAAACAAAAAGAACATGCTCGATCTACTGTTCAATTTTGAAAATACTAATTCAAACCATCTTTTAAAACCACATCTATGTTTTCACTTGATCAAAGGTGTGTATTTGTTATTTCTACTTCCGCAGTGTGCTTTTCATGGTTTTCGGGAGAACAAAAGAAACTTCTAAATAAATTTTTTAGAAATTGGTTCACAGGTTTTCACCCGCTATTTTCCATTTGGGATGGTTTTACTGGTTTTTGTCAGTTATGACCGGTTTGACTTCGCCTAGCCGCCGATGCAAAATCAGTAGTACCTCCGATTCGAAATTGCACTCGTCCAGTCCACTTTTTAGAAAAAGTGAAATTACGTCAATATATGTCAGCACCGTCCTTGTGTCTTATTCATTATTTTTCTTTTCTTAAAATATTGTATTAACTTTTATGGAAAATGACAAAAATAACCAATTTTACAAACATGTTTTTATCGAAAACCTATTATCTATCCAAAAAGCCAAAGTACCCATGAAACTATGAAGGTCTTGCTAATTTCTAAAAAATCGGTAGGTTGAAAACTATCAAGGTCGACTATACTAGTTTTCTGAAAACTAGCAAGGTCTAGCGATTCTTTTTAGAAAATTGGCAAGATTTTGCGAATCTTTTAAAATTAAAAAGATAAATAAAGCAAGATGAACATTGCTAGCTTTCAATCTTGCTAGTTTCTAAAAACTAGCAAGGTCTTGCTATTTTTTTAAAAATCTTTTAAAATTCGCAATGTCTTGCTAGTTTTATGGGTAGTTTGACTCTTGGATAAAAGTTTAATATTTAATGAAATATGTTTGTCAAATTGATTATTTTTTGTCATTTTCTCTAATTTTTATTCTTATATATCAATTTATTATTTATATAACAAACAAGGTTTACTTCATAATTGATCTTTTTTTCTCCTTTTTTGTTTTGTTTGTAAACAACTGAGAGAGAAAGATTTGTTAAAAGTTAAAAGGATTTAAACTGAACACTATAGAATAGTCTAGGGATCACTTTGACATCAAATAAAAACCAAAAGGAAAGTATTTGTTTTATGGATAGAAGGGAATTAGAGAGGCAGAGAATAGCATGGCAATCATTCATCATCCTTTTACTTCCTATCTCAACTTGACCCATTTCAAACATCACAAACACACGACTATAATAACTAAAGCAAGACACAATACTATCAAACCTGTAATCACTTGCTCAAGCTTCAGTCACACTAATGTCTTACTTAATGATGCTGCTAAACACACTGTAATGTCACATTTTCCTAACTTCTTTCATTTATTTAATTATGTTTAGTGAGTATGTATAAGCAAATGTATGCAACTAGATTGTATTAGTATTCCCATTTATTATGCTGTTTTGTGACATACTTATATCAAGTTAACATGATCAGCTATGAAGTAAATTTTCGATATATAGTGTCTAGATATTTTCTTGAGATGCAAAATGAGTCTTTTCATAGTTCCTTATGTGAAAGGAATTAGAACTTGTGAATTCGGAGTGATGAATTTCTTTTCATTGATAATGGGACGATGAACGGCCGACACTTTGGGAAGTCTCTTAGGTTAGTTGAAGCACGTAAAACTGAAACCGACCCTCTAGAGGAAACTCCCTACTTAAAATAGCGCGTAATGGAAATCCCTGATTTCTTCTGTTATTTCCTCCGGGAGAAGCAGGGATTACATATACTATATATGTATTTATATTACATATACTATATATGTATTTATATTTAATTTGATTATTCTGCATTTTTGTTTCTATTTGACAATTCACAATGGATTATTGAGGTAATTATTTGCAGTTTTTCTGCCGTTGCATTAGGTGGATACGTATCTACAAAGTGGCATGGTTGTTGGATTAGGGTCTGGTATGGCCTCATCGTTGGCTATACAGTATCTGGGTCAGAAACTTCAAGTCGGTCTACTAAAAGATGTAGTTGGAATACCCACGTGAGTCTGATCATTCATCACTAATTTAGCTTGCTAAAGATTTCCGTATTTCAGTATAGCATACCCTGTCCCTAGGCTCTAACTGTGTCGTTCTCCATCTAACCGTGATCTGCCTTATTGTATGTGTTTTAATCACACACACAGCAACACATACTCTTTTGCTTCTTCTCTGATATTCTTCTGAGATTATATTGTCCTAGATATATTATCAAATAGGAATACTCAGATATACATTACCAGTTTACAAACCTCCATATAGTAATGCTTAGGTCAAAATACAATTAATTAAGATGCACAATGAGTGTCGTGTTCATACGACTTTGCACTCCTTGATATTGTTTTCTAAGTGAGTAACTAATTCGTAATGAAAGAAACATGACACTTATAGTGTTTTCAGTTATTTATTTTTCCTTTCACTGCTGTGTTATGATCTATACACTCGTTCAAATGGCCTTGCGGGTGATTGGTAAATTTATTACTATATATTTTTTTTCTTTTTGACTTTGAGCCATATTACCATTGATTGCTGCAGATCTGTTGGTAGTGCAAGTGAAGCAGAAAAGGCAGGAATACCTTTACAGCAGTACCAAGATAGTTTACAAGTGTGCACTAAATCCGAGTATTCATTTACTACTGGTTACTTATTAGCTTAGTTTTACATCTCAAACAATATGGAAGAGTTAACCAGTTTAATGGAAAAAAATAACTTTTTTTTTTTTTTTTTTTTTTTTTTTGTTACACTAATCATCATTTGCAATTCAAGAAATACATTCCCTGATCAGATAGATTACATACTTCATGCAAGATCTGTGGTTACCAGTAATCAGTTTTCTTAGAAATTAGAGTAAATAATTTGACGTTCTTAGTGATATATGTATAATCTACTGACTCATGTTTAGATTGATTTTGCGTTCAATGATGCTGACATTATGGAAGAAGAAAGCCTAACTGCAGTCATTGGGCGCCAGATACGTGAGGGAGAGGTGTCTTTATTTGAGGAGAAGGTCAGTAGAAAAGTATTCAACTTTTTAAGGTTCATATGTCTAATATTATTCACATGCATCTATTCACTGATCTGTTTAGCTCTGATATCTTTCAGATACCATTTGGTGGTTTATTGATGATACTAATACGATAATTGCTTCACTGTACAGAGAATATTGGATGTGACCAAGAATCTAGTTTTAATGCTTGCAGAAAAATACTACAAAAGTCCTGTCGAGGGTTCAATTCCGGTTTTAGTTAAATCTGTAAGTTTCAGTCACTAATAATGATGTAAATTTTATCGACTTCACATCTGTAGTTGATCAATTATGCTTTAAATTTACATACTAGGTCAGCTGGATGGACACTGCAGAAGAGATTGATGACCTCTTTATAGGAGATGCTGAGGTACTGTTTTGCAGACATACTGAAATTTAGTCATAATCAGGGAAGGGAAGAAAGCATACGTCTAAACTTCTGAATCTGGACTTAAATGCAGTAATATTTTAATGTGTTTGCTTTAGTAGTTATATGGTTTGACTGCTGAAGTGGTAACAAAATGAAAAACAAATAGAAATTCGCTCCCGTTGGAAGAAAATTCACACAAAAAATTTGCATATGAAGGTATGGAGAAGACCATCTATAGGGCATGCAGATCCTACGGGAGGCAATTTTCCATTAGTGACAAGAGAAGGACATAATTTTCTGGATGTCATATTCACATCTCCCATACCAAATCTTGGTAGTGTTTGATTCCATAATAATTTATGAGTATAATGTCATTTTATGTGCTTCAGAAAAAATGAAGGATGTCTCAATTTCGTGCAGCTGAAGTGGCCAGACTTCTTGATGGTATAGAAGGTGTTGCAGCCCACGGGATCATAACTAATACTCCGTTAGTTTCTCTTTCTGTTGATTTATTCTATGTAGATTGTTAATCTTTACCATGTTGGTGCCAAACTGCAACTCTTTTGATTTTCTAAGTACATGTTTCTAGGAGTCCCCGCTACTGCCTACTGCTGTTTTGATTGAGAAGCTAATGATGTTTTAATGTAAAGGAACAGATATTACTATTAGGATATTGGCAAAGGATGTCTTCAGTCGCTTTGACATATTTTTTTGTTTGACCCATTGACTTTAGTTTTAGTCAACTGTTGGAGACCTTTTAAAGTAATTCATGGGTACTTTGTCAAGGGTATGGTCACTTTAATTTACTTGTTGCTGATCTAGGTCGTTCATGTTTGACTAGAACGGTACCCGCGCAATGCGGCGGCGGGTACCGTGTGTTTATATTTTGCGTTATTTGGTTATACGTTTAGTTGTCTTCATGCTTTATAAGTAGAAATATTAGAGATGGTTAAGGCAAATAATTTTAGTTTGAACAACCAACCGCTTCCTAACAAACTTCCTAACCAACTTGCTTCCTAACTAATTAATTTTAAAATCTTTCCATAATAAGTAAGAAAAAAGTCTGAATTTTAAGCCTTTCTAATTATAGAATAGTCCCAAATGCATTATATAGTAGTATAGATATAGATATGCAATTTCAAGTGGTGGAAATTTCATTCCATTTACCTAGATATACGATGGTTCGGATTATATTTTTAATGGGTTGAAAGGGTTGAACATGACCCATACTGTATGTAAATGCGTACACCCTCTTTAATTGCCTTTATTAAAATAAACTTACTTTATTCTTTTGTTAATATAGTTATATTGAATACGGTTGTATCTTATAATGTCATAGAAAACAGGAACAAAAATGTTTGAGTCAACGCAGTTCGACCTATATTAAAATGTATCCGTTCTGACCCGGAACCGTTATCCAGCCCACTTGCCTTGCCTATTCTGCCATCTGTAGTGATAAGCTTTCATTTTATCCAATACGTTTTTTTTTTTTGCTTTTGATTATAAGGCAAATGAAAGATTAAACGTTTAGAAATTCTTATTTAGGCACCTCTTGATTAAATGATTTGCAAAAATAGTCTTGAGCAGTCATGGATACCATAGGATAAGATTTGTTGCTCCCTTTGTCTTCTTTTTTCTTTCTTACGTCTGTATTTTGAAAAATAGGATTCGCTTATTCTTAACTTTTGTTATTTTTCAATTGCAGTTGTACAGCAGTGATCGGTACAGAATCAGGGCTTCGCATCATTGAAAATACTGTAAAAGCAACATGAGAAGCCTTTAGATTCCAGACTTCGACTTTCAATGTTGTATCACATAAGAGAACATGAACACTAGTATATTCATAGAAGCTAAAGACTCACTCTCTTTTCCTGCCATGAGAAAATACATCAAGTTCATTTTGGTATCATCTATGCCATCCCATCCTCATTAATCTGATTTTTATATGTAATAAACATGATCAAAGGAAGTAATTTTTGAACCATAAATCATAAATCACAATAATCTTCACCCCAAAAAATTAAAGTTATTGTCGAATTATAAATCTGGATCCTCTAAAAAGTTTTCAGCTGTGCTACTTTAAGTTTGTTTTAGTGCCATATATGAGATCAACCATCAATGTTGTCGACATCTTTTATTTTTTTCTACGTTTCCTAACATTTTAAATTTTTAATGAGCAGTTTAGTTGATAATGTATATGGTGACATTTCAATGTGACAGTAATTCAGGAAGGACCATATTGTGGCGGCTGATAGATTTACAACAAAGTCTACCTAATAACTTTGGTGATCATAATGTACATTAACTTTGTATTAAACTGGTGAAGTGGAATGGTTAGTGTATCATGCACCAAGGTAGGTTTAACTCACGAACATAGGTACATTGTATCGACAAATGAAGAGACACAGCATAAAAGACGTATTCTACTCTACTATGATTTTTTTTTCCCCTTCCTTCTTCTAAATTATCTGTACATGTACATAAACTATTGTCATCGCCCGATGGTTGGGTTCACTTTCATTTAGCCTACTAAGTTAATGGTTAAGACCCACTTGAAGTCATTCACATACACATCAAGCCAGCAGCAGCGACGACCCTGTCCGGATGTTAAAGTGGTTCCTTGATTTAGTCGATGCAAACAAAAATGGACGGGTCTAGATGATAATGTAGTTGAATATTCGCTCAAGCGGAACATAACGAGTGAAGTTTAGATGTCAATAATGTCGCTCATTTTATCCATGACCAAGTCTAGAGTAACCCAATGTATGTTTACAGTAATTCACTAAACTTTTTTGCATCAAAGTATTAAGCAAACATAGACGTGACTTATTACTCTCTCAACTGTAACCAATATTCAAAAGTGTAAATCGTGTTACATGTAAATTAAAAGCAAAAAAGATCAATTGTGTGACCCATTTTGAAATTTGGGGAAAAAGACCTCTGTATGTTAAAAACTTAACCACTTAAGGGTGGTCTAGTGGTAAAAGAGCTTGTGACTATCACTCTAAAATGTGTGAGGTCTCAAGTTCAATTATTGCTAGGTGCAAACAACTTTAAGTGGCCATGCGAACCTCCTGAAAAGGGAGGGCTTTGCCTGGTTTGAGTCTATGTGATGGTGGGTTCAAACCCCATTGATTAATCGGCCAAAAGGTCGAAAATCACGGTTGCCAAAAAAAAAATCTTTAAATAGGTAAAGTCAAAAAGACAGAGTTATAAGAAAACACCAAATTCAATGTAATATATGTAATTGATTTTTTTTCAAACTCGGCTAAATAAAAGATAAGAGATAGTACTCAAAAAACACTTCAAAAAATTACCGTTTCTCTTTAAACAATAAGTTTTGCATAAACACAAGGATGAAACATCAAACTTGGCTGAAATAAAAGCTAAATGGTAGTGCTCAAAAACACAAGGATGCTCACGGTTTCATACATGTTCAAATCGTGAGCATTATTACTCCCTCAACTGTAACAGATATTCAAAAGTGTAAAGGGTGTTGCATGTAAATTAGAAGTAAAACTAAAAAAGGTCAATTTTGTGAGCCTTCACCCATCCACTTCAAGATTTGAGGAAAAATTCCTATTTTTGTTAAAAACTTTACAAGTGTAAAGTAAAAAAGATGGAGTAATTTAAAAGCATAAAATTATAAGTTTGACCATGATATCATATATTTTCCATACAAAAATTAAAAAGTTATTATGTAACACTACAATAAGAAAACACCATATTCAATATAGCATACATGTGATTTAAATTTTGTCAAACTCGACAAAGAGACCACTCAAAAACCACTTCAAACTTACCCTTCTCTTTATAAAATGAATTTTACATAAACATAAAGGTGAAACGACTAGTGGCGTACTTGGCGTCATCACTTTAGCATGTGCTTATTTCTATGGGCTTTTGATAATGTACCCTCCGAGTAGGTCGAAGGACTCCCCTTCGGGCCTACTCGAAACCTACATAATCGCAGGCTCTGGCTAGCCTCCTAACACTTTCATTGGCGTAAAACTAATCATCTATGACTTAGTTGCTAGATGGGAATTCGCCAGTCGAAGGATTAAACCCTTCGGGGTATTCCTCGATGAAATGTAAGGACGGAACAATGCCAAGTCTCAACATGGGGAAGACCAAATCTTACCCACGGCTCATCTTTCTCCTTAGCTCTCCCGCTAAACCAGGAGGAGTGGGACACTAAGCCCTAGTGGCCGCCACACGTCATGGGACGCCCCCATGATCTCCGAAAATGGTGCAAACACTCTCCAAGGTTATTTCATCCCTATAAATAGCCTTGGACGGGTTGAGGGTCTGGTATGCAATCTAAACAACTCTACTTTACTATACTTTCACTAAATTTCCATACCAAATACTTATTCACACGCCGGAGGTGGTTCGCAGGGCCCAACCCCTGCGCAATCACTTAACGTAGTGTCTTTGTATTTCTTATTTTCAGGTTAGACACAAGCTTGGCTCAACCACATTAACCCTATTTCCTTTGATCGTCATCGAAGGCCTGGTCGTGCAAAATATTGTACAATCAGTGGCGCCATCCGTGGGACCCGCTACAATTGGTCTCGTTATTTCAAGCTAATAACCAGTCAAACATATCCACTACTTTTCTGGCATGAATCCAGAAAGAGAAGTTACACCCCCACCGGGTTTCTCGACTCTAACCCCATTACCCGTAACTGACGCTAACAACCTTCCACCAATTACGGCGTCCACCTTTACCACACAATCTCACCCTGAAACCACACCTCATCACCATGCATCAACATCAGCCAACCTGAACCTGTCATCAGCCCTGCTTTCGTTAAGGCTAACTATGAAGAGTTAGAATCTTTGCTAGGGCCCGAAGGAGGCAGGTCCGGAACATAGAGATGAGAAGGGAGCTAGAGTACTCCAGTGACGAGTCCGATGAGGAAATGGAAATGGAGCCAAGGCCTTCGGCTCCCAGGGTTACACACCCTATCCTGTGCATTGGGTCCCCAATCTGTAGAAGGACCGGAGGAAGGTCTGTTGGTTTGGAGGGGGTCCCTGAAAGACCCCCCCACAAGGAGAGAGGGAACTGTGACCGAAGGCTCTAATGGGAGGAGCCAACGAAGGGAAGCCTTGGAGGTAAACCTACCTCCATTGCTAGCCACACACCTGGGGAGAACTGAAGCAGGGGTCCCGTTACAGCCCTCTCACGCATCCGGCGTGGGAGGTCATCCGTCCTCATTCAACAGGGGAGGAAACCTTCCTCCCAATAGTATGTACCCCCGTTTCAAACTCCAAATTATCCTCAAAACCCGTATCCTCCCACAAATGTACAACTCAACAACTACCAATTCCCCCAGATTACTATGCCCTACGGGCAGACAATGGTGTACCCCTCATGTACCCCTCATACACCATGTACAATGGCTACCCTGTCAACATGGGGGCACCTTACCCACCTTATCCTAACCAGACCCCTTCGGGGATGCCTCCTCCTCACAATCCATGTAATGTCGTCCCCACGAATATGCCACCTTACAACTGCCTATACCCAGAGCCTGCGGGCCCTGCGATACCTTTTGTAAGGTGGATTGAGGACTATTGATGCGTGGTTTTGTGACCTTACAACAGGTTTTACCTCTCAAGGGATCTCAAGAGGCTTACAACCCCACCAGGCAGTGTACATGACCGATGTAGTATAGGATAGTGGTAAGTACGGGGGATTGATCGTTCTCTCACAGGGAATAGTGTTCGTTAGGACAGAAAAACTACTCTAATAGGTCTAAGGGTGAAGGAAGATTCTTTTTTGTATTTTTATATTTTATGGAAAGCAAGTAAAATCTCGGTTTTGAAGGAGTGGGGGAATTAGTTGCTAGTCAACTAACCCAAGTTTACTACTTATGCAAATTAAAATAAAATAAATATCTAAACTATTGTGGTTGTGAAAACAATATGGAGAAAGTTGTGTTTACTTAGATTTCATTACTCCCTAACTATCTTTTACCGGTTAATTGATATGTATGTTACTTGTGTGGATGAAGGGTGTATTCCTAATAACTCATGGAGTGGCATACATATCTCTCCAATTCTATGAGCTCTTATCTCGCCCTATGCCATGCACGGCACAACCATAGGGGTTGTAAACAGTGGCTCATGCGTTAAATACTACCTTAATAGCCTAGTATGCCTTGGCTACATGTTTCCCAAGACGTTCAAGCACGTTACCATAAAGGAGGTTGGCCAGTTTTCTTGAGCCTAACATTGATGGAACAATCATCCCAACAAACAACAACACACACCAATCAACCAATAATTAATAGTTAGGTTTCATTAGATCTAAGCAAACACTAGAGAATTTAGCTACACATGTTAATTAAAAGACAAGCAAAAGAGATAATCAACCAACACATAGACATATTGATTGAATTAAAGTGAAGACTTATCTTTAATTAAGCATGAGGGTTCCAAGGGTTGGAAACCCTAAAAAGTACAGAAAATTCGTCTTTAGGGTTTGCCCTAAAAGTTCTCCACAAAGTTCCACACTAATGAATGAAAATTAGAAAACTATATATAGATTTTACACTCTGACGGCGTCAGGTTATAAGGGCTGACGCCGTCAGCTCGCCGCCATTAGGTTTCTCGGATGGCCTAGATCCACTTCTGACGCCGTCACCTTATAAAACCTTCTGGGCCGTCACTCTTTAACTTTACTCCTGACGGCCTATATTTCCTAACACCTGACGGCGTCAGGTGTTAAATCCCAAATTTTCTCTGGCCCGTCATTTGATAATTGGATTCCACTCTTTTGTCAAGACTTTCTGACGGCGTCACCTTGTGACTTCTGACGCCGTCAGGTTGTAAATCTTCATCTTTTGAGACTTTGTCGTTTTCTTCACTTTTATGCTCCAAAAACGTCCGAATATGCATGTTTTCCAGAATTCCTCTCAAAAGTACCTAAAATGACAAAAGGAACGATTTAGGGCAATATTTGATCACATTTATACGAATTAGGGCTTAAATGACCCCCTAAAAGCGTAACACTTTTCGTCTCATCAAATACCCTTACACTTGGGATTTGCTTGTCCTCAAGCAAATGAGCTTTTATTCCAATCAAAATATGAGTTAGGGGTCATTTAACACGAATATAAAAGTAATTACAACAAATAGTTATTAGACCCTAATCATAACAAGCACGGAAATCATACACTAGCACCTCACAAATAGTGTTTGGATTCTCACATCTCTCAAATGTCATAAAGTTTATATCTCATAAATGGAAACGGAAAATAACACTCACTACCTGTCATAGCAAATAGATTACCATAGGCTTGGGAAAGGATCAATTACTCCTCCACTAGGCGTAAGCACCTAAGATAAACTATCAAAGAGGGCTTTATAAAGGGTTGTAACGTAAGGTGTAGGGATATGATAACACGGTTTGGTTGGAATAAAGGGTATTTTAGTGGTGGCGAGTTAATTATCATGATCAAATACATGCACTCTACATCGTTGCTTAAGTCAAGACTCGACTCAATCTTAGTCTAAAAATGAAATAACAAAAACTAAAAAGGAACATAAAAGGAAACGGGATGGTAGTCCGTATGTTTTTCTTCTTTCTTTTTCATATTTTTTTTTATTTTTCTTGATTTTTCGATTTTTTTTTCATACACTCTTGCCCTACCATCCAAAATAATACATCATAGGGGATTTGCATTCCCCTTACACTTGAATCTTTACATAACTTTACAATCACTATTCTAATGACTCGAATTAAGATAATCGAAAAACTTGGAGTACTTTTAAAATATTTAGCACGTATGGGGGTAATAATGTTGTTCTTCCCCATTACTTCATTACACTAGTACTTTACCCATGAGTCCCAATCGTCCCAAAACAATATGTACAAGGATATGACTTAACTTAGCAACCATGTAATTGACCGGATAATTAACTAAGGGTTTAACAAATGTTTTCACAATAATGCACCAAAGGTGGGTGCATACAAGGTAGGCTAAGGCGATTTGGGTGTACATTTAGTGGGGTGTAAACAAATTCTCACTTTGAGTAAGATGCTCAAAGGTCGAAACGAAAGGATAGGCTCGGAGGGGTGTACTAGGGGTATCGTGTACCAAAAATGGATACAACGCAAAGGGTGTGGGAGAATTACTTGACCAATGAAGTCAATGTAATTATAACAAATATACGGGTGTAAAACAATGGGTTAATCCTAATGCCTCTTATCATGTAGTAAATCTTAACTACACGAATGTAGTCTCACTTGTGGATTTGAGATGGTCCTAACGCAAGTTCTAGAATCTAAATACTACCGGTACTCACATCATAGCACCAAAGATGGATGCTTTTCCTACCAATTCTAGGGGCGAACCTCACATATTTGGGGTGGAAAATTTTTTAGTGGTACGGTTTTGTGCTAGTCATACAATTTCCTATCCATGAGACGCTCATTAAGATCAAGGTTTCACTTCTAAATGTTGTAAAAAATTTTAAATTGGCGCTAAAATTGCCCTAACAAATATTTCTCTTGGTTTTATTACAAATTTACTATCAAACAAAGCAAAACATCAAGCGTAAGTATATTCTCAACGGTGCTTTCATTTACCCCCCTTACACTTAAACCGAACATTGTCCCCAATGTTCAAATAAAAGACGTAAAAGTAAATAAGATGAAAGAATGAAATCAAATACTCCCCTGAATCGTTTGTTGTGGATAGTGATGTAACATGGTTAGATCTTCTTCCAAGATAGACGAACGTTCAAAGCTTCCCTTCCAAAATAATAAACGTCTTCTTGTCCAAAATAACCTGTTAACCTGAAAAAGATAAAGGCCAACCTCGCGTAAAATCGGCGGTAAAATCTACATAATAAGATATAATGCTTGTGGAATGAATATTTTGCAGAATTCCTGGAGATTATAAGTTAAAGAATTGACAAAACTTTTTAGGTTTCCGGAAAAATACAAAACTTTCAAAAATTGCAGAAAATTATAACCTGACGCCGTCAGGTGTTAACCCTGACGCCGTCAGAAAGTTCTGACAGAATTCTCATGTTAAGCTTCCGGGAAAAATTCTGGAAAAACTAGATCTTACTTCCTGGAATTCCTGCAAAAATTCATTATGACTCGATACAAGCATTTGACTCAAACAAGTACTAATATGTATGCTAATTTCATTGTTATGATTCATGTTCATTCGTTCTATATAAACCGATTTAGATTTCCCTTACACTTAGCTTTTGCAAAATACCTTTATATGTAGTTAAGACGAAGTTAAAAACAAAATAAAGCATTTTCACAATTTAGTTTGAAGCATGAATCAATAACAAGAAATATAACTTACATACGGAAACAAATAAAATCAAATAAACAAACAAAAAAACACAAAGCATGGGTTATCTCCCAAGAAGCGCTTTTCTTTATTAACGAGTCTTGTAGCTAGACTCAAAGTCACCCTATATTACGTGACTTCGTCGTTGGTCACGGTTCCTGAGTCATCCTCTTTTCCGGTTTTGTATTCCGGTCCTAATTTCAAACAATCCTTATAGAAACCGAATATTCTTCCCATGACATAGTCTACTCCCCTACGTCTATCCTCATCGTTCCTATAGTAAACCGCTTGTTTGAGCTCCTTTTCAACATTGGACAAGTGTTGGAATTGCTCTATCTTATATGGCATTTGGTAGTTCACTTCGTCGGTCTCATCCTTAAATTTAACTATTCCTAAGGAAGGTTCATGAGTCATTCTAGAGACCTCGATAAATGGCTTGCCTAAAACTACTTGGGTTACACTTGCGTCGACTATTGGGCGGATATCTTCTACAATCACAAAGTCGGTGACATAGGTAAAGTTTCCTACATAAACCGGTAATCCCTTAACTCTCCCCGTGAAGTTACTAATCCATCCCTTATCGGGGAGCACCCTATACCTAAGTTGGTTTTTCATTATCAAATTGTATTGGGCTCTAGTCATGATGTTTATGGGCGATCTAGGGTCGATGTAAGCTTTCCATATATGCAAATGTCCGATGTTGCATGGTATGTTGAGATTAGAAGGATCGCCCACTTTGATAATCGGGTTACCTAGGAAGTATGGGGTCTCGGAGTCATCGAATAGATTCTTATGATATGCTCGCTCTTCCCTAGTTGGTAACCTATTGAAGTAGTCCTCTTCTCCTACTTCTTCTATTTCGCTAATCTTAGCTTTCCTATCATCCTCTACTCCCTTATTCTCATCCTTTGATTCACTATCATCCTCACTCCTATCAATTGGTCTAATGGTAACAACGTTGACGAAGTGGACATGTTTGGATGAAGAGGGGTCTTTGATTTGGGGTCCGCTATTGGTGTTCCTAGCGTCCTTATGTGGGGGTGATAGCACTTGGTTGTTGAGGGCCTTCAACAAGTTGTCAATCTTATTGGTCATCTCTACTTGTTGTTGATTGAATTCGGATGTGAATTTAGCTATACGAGCTTCTTGAGATGCCATAAAGTTGGACATCAACCCTTCGAAGTTGTTGGTACTACCATAGTTGTTGGAAGGATTGTTGTTGAAGGTACGGTTTGAGGAAGGACCGTTGGGTTGAAACCGATTAGGTGGGTTGGAAGAATTGTTTTGGGGCGCGTTTTGGTTTGACTTCCACCTAAGGTTGGGGTGATTTTTCCATGAGGGGTTGTATGAATCTCCGTAAGGGTTTGGCTCGGGTTTGAAAGTGTACCACTTGTCTCCCGCTCCGTCGGTACGCGTGGATGCGTAGTCCGCAAAAGCTTGTTCGGGGAGTTCCATGCAATCACGAGTGTCGTGGGGACCACTACATAATTCGCACGAAGAAGTGATTTTGTTCACTTGGCTTGAAGGTTTAGGAGCTTCGTAGGATTTCATGAGAAACTTGACTTGGTCTTCAAGTTCTATGATCCTACGGTCGGAAGTGCTTGAATTATTCGAAGGCAAAGATATTGCCTTGACCGTTTTATTCAAATCACGGGGATCATTCCAACTTTCGTTGTCATATAGAGCAAGATCTTCTAGGAGATCCCATGATTGTTCCGCACTTAGATCACGTAGCTTGCCACCGGCCGCTTGGTCAATGGTTTGCCTCGTGTGGAGATTGATGTGGTCATAGAAGATTTGGACTTGGAGCCAAAGGTCTATGCCATGATGAGGGACTTTTTGGAGTAAGTCCTTGAATCGAGTCCATGCCTCGTAGAGGGTTTCGCCTTGGCGTTGTTGGAACGCCAAGATATCATTCCTTAGCTTGGTAGTTCTCCCCGGTGGGAAAAATTGAGCAAGGAAACGAGTTGTGAGATCGTCCCAAGAGGTGATGGATCCTGCGGGAAGTCGCTCAAGCCATTGACTAGCTTGGTCCCGTAGAGAGAATTGGAAGAGACGCAATCGGGTCGTCTCTCGAGTTGCAACATCAAGGTCTATGGAATCTACGATTTTGAGGAAATCCTTGAGATGTTGGTTTGGATCTTCGGAACGAAGTCCATGGAATGCGCATCCGCTTTGCACCAACCGGATGGTGTCGGATCGCAAGGGAGTGACATTGGCTCCTTGAGTGAGCTCAATGGTGTTTCGATAGCCAAGGTGGCTAGGTCGGGAATACTCTCCTAAGGTGCGGGGTCTAGGAGGTTGGTTTGGTTGTGGTGGGTGGTTTGGTTGAATTAGGTTGTTGGGATCAAGGATGTTACCACCTTCCATGATGGCGGATGGTAAAGATTACGAACAAAAACACGAAGAAAAAGATAGACTAAAGAAAATCCTAGAAAAAGAAAATAAAAATCTCACTAGAAAGGAATCTAGTGAGTAGACCTAAAGAAATAAAAATTCTACCTAAACAATAACTATTCCCCGGCAGCGGCGCCAAAAACTTGATGCGTGGTTTTGTGACCTTACAACAGGTTTTACCTCTCGAGGGATCTCAAGAGGCTTACAACCCCACCAGGCAGTGTACCTGACCGATGTAGTATAGGATAGTGGTAAGTACGGGGGATTGATCGTTCTCTCACAGGGAATAGTGTTCGTTAGGATAGAAAAGCTACTCTAATAGGTCTAAGGGTGGAAGGAAGATTCTTTTTGTATTTTTATATTTTTTTGAAAGCAATTAAAATCTCGGTTTTTAGAGGAAGGGCGGAATTAGTTGCTAGTCAACTAACCCAAGTTTACTACTTATGCAAATTAAAATAAAATAAATATCTAAACTATTGTGGTTGTGAAAACAATATGGAGAAAATTGTGTTTACTTAGATTTCATTACTCCCTAACTATCTTTTACCGGTTAATTGATATGTGTGTTACTTGTGTGGATGAAGGGTGTATTCCTAATAACTCATGGAGTGGCATACATATCTCTCCAATTCTATGAGCTCTTATCTCGCCCTATGCCATGCACGGCACAACCATAGGGGTTGTAAACAGTGGCTCATGCGTTAAATACTACCTTAATAGCCTAGTATGCCTTGGCTACATGTTTCCCAAGACGTTCAAGCACGTTACCATAAAGGAGGTTGGCCAGTTTTCTTGAGCCTAACATTGATGGAACAATCATCCCAACAAACAACAACACACACCAATCAACCAATAATTAATAGTTAGGTTTCATTAGATCTAAGCAAACACTAGAGAATTTAGCTACACATGTTAATTAAAAGACAAGCAAAAGAGATAATCAACCAACACATAGACATATTGATTGAATTAAAGTGAAGACTTATCTTTAATTAAGCATGAGGGTTCCAAGGGTTGGAAACCCTAAAAAGTACAGAAAATTCGTCTTTAGGGTTTGCCCTAAAAGTTCTCCACAAAGTTCCACACTAATGAATGAAAATTAGAAAACTATATATAGATTTTACACTCTGACGGCGTCAGGTTATAAGGGCTGACGCCGTCAGCTCGCCGCCATTAGGTTTCTCGGATGGCCTAGATCCACTTCTGACGCCGTCACTCTCTATTCCTCTCTGGGCCGTCACTCTTTAAATCATAACCTGACGGCCTACATCTGCCAACACCTGACGGCGTCAGGTGTTAATTCTCAAAATCTTTCTGGCCCGTCATTTGATAATTGGTTTCCACTCTTTTGTCAAGGCTTGCTGACGGCGTCACCTTGTGACTTTGACGCCGTCAGGTTGTAATTTCTGCTTCTTTTGAGACTTTGTCGTTTTCTTCACTTTTATGCTCTAAAAACGTCCAAATATGCATGTTTTCCATAATTCCTCTCAAAAGTACCTAAAATGACAAAAGGAACGATTTAGGGCAATATTTGATCACATTTATACGAATTAAGGCTTAAGTGACCCCTTAAAAGCGTAACACTTTTCGTCTCATCAAATACCCTTACAATTGAGATTTGCTTGTCCTCAAGCAAATGAGCTTTTATTCCAATCAAAATATGAGTTAGGGGTCATTTAACACAAATATAAAAGTAATTACAACAAATAGCTATTCGACCCTAATCATAACAAGCACGGAAATCATACACTAGCACCTCACAAATAGTGTTTGGATTCTCACATCTCTCAAATGTCATAAAATTATATCTCATAAATGGAAACGGAAAATATCACTCACTACCTGTCATAGCAAATAGATTACCATAGGCTTGGGAAAGGATCAATTACTCCTCCACTAGGCGTAAGCACCTAAGATAAACTATCAAAGAGCGCTTTCCAAAGGGTTGTAACGTAAGGTGTAGGGATATGATAAACACGGTTTGGTTGGAATAAAGGGTATTTTAGTGGTGGCAAGTTAATTATCATGATCAAATACATGCACTATACATCGTTGCTTAAGTCAAGACTCGACTCAATCTTAAACTAAAAATGAAATAACAAAAACTAAAAAGAAACATAAAAGGAACGGGATGGTAGTGCGTATGTTTTTCTACTTTCTTTTTCACAATTTTTTTGTATTTTTCTTGATTTTTCGATTTTTTTTTTTCTTTTTTTTTTCTTTTTTTTTTCCATACACTCTTGCCCTACCATCCAAAATAATACATCATAGGGGAGTTGCATTCCCCTTACACTTGAATCTTTACATAACTTTACAATCACTATTCTAATGACTCGAATTAAGATGATTGAAAAACTTGGAGTACTTTTAAAATATTTAGCACATATGGGGGTAATAATGTTGTTCTTCCCCATTACTCCATTACACTAGTACTTTACCCATGAGTCCCAATCGTCCCAAAACAATATGTACAAGGATATGACTTAACTTAGCAACCATGTAATTGACCGGATAATTAACTAAGGGTTTAACAAATGTTTTCACAATAATGCACCAAAGGTGGGTGCATACAAGGTAGGCTAAGGCGATTTGGGTGTACATTTAGTGGGGTGTAAACAAATTCTCACTTTGAGTAAGATGCTCAAAGGTCGAAACGAAAGGATAGGCTCGGAGGGGTGTACTAGGGGTATCGTGTACCAAAAATGGATACAACGCAAAGGGTGTGGGAGAATTACTTGACCAATGAAGTCAATGTAATTATAACAAATATACGGGTGTAAAACAATGGGTTAATCCTAATGCCTCTTATCATGTAGTAAATCTTAACTACACGAATGTAGTCTCACTTGTGGATTTGAGATGGTCCTAACGCAAGTTCTAGAATCTAAATGCTACCGGTACACACATCATAGCACCAAAGATGGGTGCTTTTCCTGCCAATTCTAGGGGCGAACCTCACATATTTGGGGTGGAAAAGTTTTTTAGTGGTACGGTTTTGTGCTAGTCATACAATTTCCTATCCAGACGCTCATTAAGATCAAGGTTTCACTTTTAAATGTTGTAAAAAATTTTAAATTGGCGCTAAAATTGCCCTAACAAATATTTCTCTTGATTTTATTACAAATTTACTATCAAACAAAGCAAAACATCAAGCGTAAGTATATTCTCAACGGTACCTTCATTTACCCCCTTACACTTAAACCGAACATTGTCCCCAATGTTCAAATAGAAGATGTAAAAGTAAATAAATGAAAGAATGAAATCAAATACTCCCCTGAATCGTTTGATGTGGATAGTGAATTAACATGGTTAGATCTTCTTTCAAGAGAGATGAATACTCAAAGCTTCCCTTCCAAAATATAAATCATCTTCTTGTCCAAAATAACCTGTTAAGCTGAAAAAGATAAAGGCCAACCTCGCGTAAAATCGGCGGTAAAATCTACATAATAAGATATAATGCTTGTGGAATGAATATTTTGCAGAATTCCTGGAGATTATAAGTTAAAGAATTGACAAAACTTTTTATGTTTCTGGAAGAAATACAAAACTTTCAAAAATACAGAAAATTTTAACCTGACGCTGTCAGGTGTTATTCCTGATGCCGTCAGAATGATCTGACAGAATTCTCATGTTAAGTTTCCAGAAAAAATTCTAGAAAAACTAGATCTTACTTCCTGGAATTCCTGCAAAAAATCATTATGACTCGATACAAGCATTTGACTAAAACAAATACTAATATGTATGTTAATTACATTGTTATGATTCATGTTCATTCGTTCTATATTAACCGATTTAGATTTCCCTTACACTTAGCTTTTGCAAAATACCTTTATATGTAGTTAAGACGAAGTTAAAAACAAAATAAAGCATTTTCACAATTTAGTTTGAAGCATGAATCAATAACAAGAAATATAACTTACATACGGAAACAAATAAAATCAAATAAACACACAAAACACACAAAGCATGGGTTGCCTCCCAAGAAGCGCTTTTCTTTATTTACGAGTCTTATAGCTAGACTCAAAGTCACCCTATCCGACATAGGTGAGTTCCGCATCGAGGACATCCTTAGCGTTGATTTTGGTTGGAAGTGTCCTATCGGTGCGTTTAGTAAAGTATGACCTCTCAAAATTCTCTCCATCCGGATCATATAGAGTTATCTTAATGTGCCACGATCCATCTCCTTCCTTAGGTGGCTTTTCCCAATTCCATTTATGTTTATCGCCTTCGCTTTTCCATTTATTCATGGCTAGGTTGATTGGTAAAACACCTAGGAAGTCGGTCATCTTTCTAAAAACTAGGGGATCTTCAAAGGGATCTAGTTCGGTGTCCCTAGCTAAAAGTTGTTCTACCGTTTGTGTTCGGTTTACAAATTCCTCCTCTAGGTAGAATGGGCGTTGGGGTCCTATAAAATCTCCTTCTAACCATGGTCCATATCTAGAAGTTTTCCTATCGGGGGTTCCTCAACGGTGTCGTAGGCATGTTTCCTAACATCATAAACCGACCAAGTTTCTCCTTCTCCTACCGCTATCTTAGATTTCTTACAATCAATCATGGCACTAGCGGTAGCTAGAAATCCTCTTCCTATCAACAAGGGGCATGTGGGGTCGCTAACCATATCGAGGACGTGGAAATCGGCTAGAATCGTCAACTTCCCTATGTGAACTACCACGTCCTTTACTACTTCTACCGGGTACGCTACACTTCCATCCGCTAAACCTATTATCACCTCGGTTTCTTCTAGTTTTCCTAGTTTGAGGGTGGTGTAGAGAGTCAACGGAAGTAAATTGAGGCTAGATCCAAGGTCGGTTAGTGTGTCATAAGCTTCCGAATTACCGATCTTACACGGTGGGACAAATAGACCCGGATCATCTAACTTCTTAGGTAGATTGTTTCGAACGAAGGCGGTCCCTTTTTCACCTAACTTGAGCTTCTTTTCATATTTTTCTAAGAGGGCGTTATAGTATGGGGCTCGTTCTAACACATCAATAACCGGACGTTCAAGGTGGAGTTCCTTGAATTCTTCGTCAAGGTCTTGTGTGGGGGGTGTTTCAACTATGTTATCGACCGACTTGGTGTTGGAGGCTTTATTCTCGTGGTCTTTTTGAGGGATTTGGGTTTGTTTGAAACACGTGCTCATGGCGTTGACCGAATAGTATTGTGGGCAAGAACTAGGGGACGAAACCGAAGAAATGGAGTTAACGTTTAGCTTCGGGTTCTTGACCGTGTCGCTCGGGAGGGCTCCCATCTCCCGGTCATTGAGGATCTTCAACAAGGAATCGATTTTATCGGTCATCTCGCTTTGCTTTTGTTTGAACTCGGATTCAAACTTGGATATACGAGCTTCTTGAGATGCCATAAATTTCGACATCAATCCTTCAAAGTTGTTTGTGCTACCATAGTTGTTGGAAGGATTGTTGTTGAAGGTACGGTTCGATGAGGGACCGTTGGGTTGAAACCGATTAGGTGGGTTGGAAGAATTGTTTTGGGGCGCGTTTTGGTTTGACTTCCACCTAAGGTTGGGGTGATTTTTCCATGAGGGGTTGTATGAATCTCCGTTAGGGTTTGGCTCGGGTTTGAAAGTGTACCACTTGTCTCCCGCTCCGTCAGTACGCGAGGATGCGTAGTCCGCAAAAACTTTTTCGGGGAGTTCCATGCAATCACGAGTGTCGTGGGGACCACTACATAATTTGCACGAAGAAGTGATTTTGTTCACTTGGCTTGAAGGTTTGGGAGCTTCGTAGGATTTCATGAGAAACTTGACTTGGTCTTCAAGTTCTATGATCCTACGGTCGAAAGTGCTTGAATTATTCGAAGGAAAAGATATTGTCTTGACCGTTTTATTCAAATCACGGGGATCATTCCAACTTTCGTTGTCATAAAGAGCAAGATCTTCTAGGAGATCCCATGATTGTTCCGCACTTAGATCACGTAGCTTGCCACCGGCCGCTTGGTCAATGGTTTGCCTCGTGTGGAGATTGATGTGGTCATAGAAGATTTGGACTTGGAGCCAAAGGTCTATGCCATGATGAGGGACTTTTTGGAGTAAGTCCTTGAATCGAGTCCATGCCTCGTAGAGGGTTTCGCCTTGGCGTTGTTGGAACGCCAAGATATCATTCCTTAGCTTGGTAGTTCTCCCCGGTGGGAAAAATTGAGCAAGGAAACGAGTTGTGAGATCGTCCCAAGAGGTGATGGATCCTGCGGGAAGTCGCTCAAGCCATTGACTAGCTTGGTCCCGTAGAGAGAATTGGAAGAGACGCAATCGGGTCGTCTCTCGAGTTGCAACATCAAGGTCTATGGAATCTACGATTTTGAGGAAATCCTTGAGATGTTGGTTTGGATCTTCGGAACGAAGTCCATGGAATGCGCATCCGCTTTGCACCAACCGGATGGTGTCGGATCGCAAGGGAGTGACATTGGCTCCTTGAGTGAGCTCAATGGTGTTTCGATAGCCAAGGTGGCTAGGTCGGGAATACTCTCCTAAGGTGCGGGGTCTAGGAGGTTGGTTTGGTTGTGGTGGGTGGTTTGGTTGAATTAGGTTGTTGGGATCAAGGATGTTACCACCTTCCATGATGGCGGATGGTAAAGATTACGAACAAAAACACGAAGAAAAAGATAGACTAAAGAAAATCCTAGAAAAAGAAAATAAAAATCTCACTAGAAAGGAATCTAGTGAGTAGACCTAAAGAAATAAAAATTCTACCTAAACAATAACTATTCCCCGGCAGCGGCGCCAAAAACTTGATGCGTGGTTTTGTGACCTTACAACAGGTTTTACCTCTCGAGGGATCTCAAGAGGCTTACAACCCCACCAGGCAGTGTACCTGACCGATGTAGTATAGGATAGTGGTAAGTACGGGGGATTGATCGTTCTCTCACAGGGAATAGTGTTCGTTAGGATAGAAAAGCTACTCTAATAGGTCTAAGGGTGGAAGGAAGATTCTTTTTGTATTTTTATATTTTTTTGAAAGCAATTAAAATCTCGGTTTTTAGAGGAAGGGCGGAATTAGTTGCTAGTCAACTAACCCAAGTTTACTACTTATGCAAATTAAAATAAAATAAATATCTAAACTATTGTGGTTGTGAAAACAATATGGAGAAAATTGTGTTTACTTAGATTTCATTACTCCCTAACTATCTTTTACCGGTTAATTGATATGTGTGTTACTTGTGTGGATGAAGGGTGTATTCCTAATAACTCATGGAGTGGCATACATATCTCTCCAATTCTATGAGCTCTTATCTCGCCCTATGCCATGCACGGCACAACCATAGGGGTTGTAAACAGTGGCTCATGCGTTAAATACTACCTTAATAGCCTAGTATGCCTTGGCTACATGTTTCCCAAGACGTTCAAGCACGTTACCATAAAGGAGGTTGGCCAGTTTTCTTGAGCCTAACATTGATGGAACAATCATCCCAACAAACAACAACACACACCAATCAACCAATAATTAATAGTTAGGTTTCATTAGATCTAAGCAAACACTAGAGAATTTAGCTACACATGTTAATTAAAAGACAAGCAAAAGAGATAATCAACCAACACATAGACATATTGATTGAATTAAAGTGAAGACTTATCTTTAATTAAGCATGAGGGTTCCAAGGGTTGGAAACCCTAAAAAGTACAGAAAATTCGTCTTTAGGGTTTGCCCTAAAAGTTCTCCACAAAGTTCCACACTAATGAATGAAAATTAGAAAACTATATATAGATTTTACACTCTGACGGCGTCAGGTTATAAGGGCTGACGCCGTCAGCTCGCCGCCAATAGGTTTCTCGGATGGCCTAGATCCACTTCTGACGCCGTCACTCTCTATTCCTCTCTGGGCCGTCACTCTTTAAATCATAACCTGACGGCCTACATCTGCCAACACCTGACGGCGTCAGGTGTTAATTCTCAAAATCTTTCTGGCCCGTCATTTGATAATTGGTTTCCACTCTTTTGTCAAGGCTTGCTGACGGCGTCACCTTGTGACTCTGACGCCGTCAGGTTGTAATTTCTGCTTCTTTTGAGACTTTGTTGTTTTCTTCACTTTTATGCTCTAAAAACGACCAAATATGCATGTTTTCCAGAATTCCTCTCAAAAGTACCTAAAATGACAAAAAGAACGATTTAGGGCAATATTTGATCACATTTATACGAATTAAGGCTTAAATGACCCCTTAAAAGCGTAACACTTTTCGTCTCATCAACTATCTGTTGCTTGATGGCTTGAAGATGCCTTCGCACATAGGCACCTATGATGGGAAAGGAAACCCGGATAACTTTATACATTTATTCAAAGGAGCCATTAGAATGCAAAAGTGGGCCATGCCCGTGGCCTGTCACATGTTTACATACACCCTTAGGGACAACGCTCGTATCTGGTGGAATGGACAAATGCCAGGCAGTATTGTCAACCTTGACGATTTGAAGGCTAAGTTCCGTTCGCACTTTAGTCAACAAAAGAAGTTCACAAGGACCCATCTCATAGTTCATAATATCAAGCAGAAGGAGAACGAAAGCACAAGAAGCTTCGTTACAAGGTATACAGATGAAACCTTGCAGATCCTAGGCCTACATGAAGAACAACGTATTTCTGGTTTTGTGCACGGCCTGCGGAACCGTCACCTTGTGGAATTCCTATCCACAGACCTTCCAGCAACTTACAAGGGATTGATGGAAAGAACGTACACCTGGATAGAGGCGAAGGAGGTATCCACCAATGGGGCTCCAGTGAGAGTACCAAGGTCGCAAAACACTCTTCATGGGAAGGGTCGAAGAACAAAAATAAGAACCATAGCAGATTTACCCCTTACAGCAAAGGCCCGAATCATGGTTTGCTGGGCAGCTTGACAAAATCCCCAAGGGAAATCCTAGCCACAGAAAAGGCTGCGAAACCTTTCGAGGCACCCCCTCACATGACGGGAAAAAGCAAGAACAGGGATACAACCAAGTATTGTTACTTCCACGAGGACTTTGGCCATGAAACAAATAGTTGTCGGGAATTAAAGAAACAAATAGAGGAGGCAGTGAGGTCTGGGCAGTTGACACATCTGGTTAAGGGAATAAAGAAGGGCAAAGAGAAGGTCACTGACACACAGTTGGGAAAAGATACCACTCCACAAGAGGCTCCCATTCTAATGGTTCACAGGGACTCCTACAGCTTAAAAAGGAAGGCCTCCGAAAGAGAAATGCCCGGAGTAGAAGAGATAACGTTCCCTTCTGAAGCGCTAAGGCCTCCCTCTAAAGATCCGGTAGTCATCA
This sequence comes from Artemisia annua, assembly GCA_014162995.1. Classification (NCBI taxonomy): domain Eukaryota; kingdom Viridiplantae; phylum Streptophyta; class Magnoliopsida; order Asterales; family Asteraceae; genus Artemisia; species Artemisia annua. The sequence goes on along the minus strand of LBNU01006314.1, from coordinate 81,840 downwards.
AAGTCGTAGTCTCAAACTTAGAGGTCGACAAAGTCTATATGGACTATGGGAGTTCTTGTGAAATAATCTACGAACATTGCCTTATGAAGCTCAATCCTTCGATTAGAGCCAAGCAAGTGAAGCCAAAGTTCCCTTTGGTAGGATTCTCAGGTGAGCGATTATGGCCTCTAGGGGAAATACCTCTGAAAGTGACACTTGGAGAAGGGAGGTTTACAAGGACAGAGGTACTCAATTTCATTATCGTAAGGTCCCGATCCCGCTATAATATGCTGATTGGAAGAACCGCTATGCAAACGATGGGCATCGTAGTCTCCACCGTACATGCTACGGTCAAGTTCCAAACAGAACATGGCATTGGCACTATCCTCTCTAGCTACACAGAAGAAAATGCACAGGAGAGCTGGCGGAAATATGAAAGACGAAACCAAGAATCCGCATGGCAAACAACGAAGCGGGGGAAAGTTGAGGATCACATTGTGATAAGCAACACCTATCCCGAACGAAAGGTTGCGATCGGGAAGCAATTTCCGACCCTTTTCAAGAAGAGGTTGGAAAAGTTGCTCAAGGCCTATGAAGATGTGTTCGCATGGCAGTATTCGAACATAACAGGTGTACAAAGGTCACTCACAATCGACAATAAGCCTTTCAATGTGGAACACAAGCTTAATGAGTCTAAATACATTAGGCCGACCAAGCAGAAGCCCCGTCATGTGACACCCGAACAGAGCATGGCTATTCGAAAGGAAGTTGGCAGACTCACGGAGGCAGGCATACTCAGGAGAGCCAAAAATCCCCCATGGGTCACTAATCCTATTGCAACCCAACGAAGGGATGGAGAATGAAAGATATGGATTAACTTTAAAGACCTCAACAAAGCTTGTCAAAGAGAAAGCCACTTGCCGATCAGGAAGCAACGGTTATAGTCTGAATTCCGTTGGAAGTGTTTCCTCAGTACAGACAAGGGAGGCCATCAGTTACAGATCGCCGAAGAAGACGAAGAAAAAACAGCCTTTCACGTAGGCAATAGTACCTACTGTTTTAAAAGAATGCCCGTCGGTTTGAAGAATACGGAAGTTACATACAACAGGCTAATAGAAAGGGTCTTCGAAAAACAGCTAGGGAAAAACCTGAGAGTTCATAAAGGGTACTTGGTTACACAAAGCAGAACAAAAGAAGACATCCTTTCCGATGTTGAAGAAACCTTCGTACAATTAAGGAGAATAAACCTAAAGCTAAATCCAAGAATGTGCTCTTTCGGCATCGAGAAGGAGCGATCGAATGAACATCTGCCCGAAGGGCGAAGGATCAAAGCCGATGATAACACCATCTTGAAGGCACATATGGAAAGACCGCCAGGAAAACCTCGCGGTCCGAAAAGCAAGTTAGAGGCATTAGAAGAATTTCTGTCGAAAGGCATCAGCAAATCCCCATCGTCTTTCTAAACTCGCACCAACGAAACACTCTTGCATTGGACCATGGAGGCCAAAACAGCCTACCAACGGTGGAAGGACTGCATGGAGATCTTGCCAACAGTTACACCTCCAATCAAAGGTGAAATTTTGCTCCTACATGTCGCAGCATCCTTCGATGAAGTGGGTGCAATACTCTTTGCGGAGAAAAGTAACATGCAGATACCGATAGACTTCATTAGCAAGGCTTTACCTAAAGTAGAGCGGAGATATGCAGAGTCGGAAAAGCTAGCTTTAGCTGTCGTTTATGCCGCAAGGTACCTTCGAGGGTACTTCATGAACCATCCCATCAGGGTACTCACAGATAAACCAATTGAGTGGACGTTCATAAAGCCGTACAGATTAATGAAAATAGTCAAATGGGCCGCAGAATTGGAAGAGTACGATATAGAATATGGGGCGGAGGGTTACTTCGAAGGATACATAGATGAGCCTGCGAAGACGGAAGAAACAAACATGTCTTCCAATAGAAAAATCCTAGAAGTCAAAAAAGAAGAGAAGTACCAAGTGGGCAACTTAAAGATGCACGAGACTTCAGATAGTCCGAAAAAAGGCAAACACCTCGTCGAACCCAATTTTGAATCGAGGGTGGAGCAGCAAGCTTCAACACAATGATTCGAGAAAGGTAGATGACGCAGCTGCCAGGTCTACTTGCTAGCAGCTCTCCTACAAGCCTGGTTTGCTTTATACTTTATAAGTTCTAATACGGGATTCACAATTAGTTGGTTTTTCATTCATGTATTGATTTCTTCTCACGAAGGAAAGAAACATTAAGGGTAGATGTCTTAGTTTTCATTTCTTAAAATGATGTAATCCTCCCTAATGACAAGATGCATTTCTTTAAAATCTCTTGTCTTGTTCTATACAACAAAGATTTTACTAAAACAAGTATTTAGAGTTTAATGTTCGAAGAATGTGCCAAGATAGTCTTATCTTGAAAAGCATTAAATACAATTCACATTAACTTTCCTAAGGGTCTTAGGGTATTTGAAGCCCTCTGCACTAAAAGGATAAAGACAGAAAGGGTCGCAACCCTCCGTCGGCAGTCAAATTATACGATCGCCAAAAAACTCTTGGTTGAGAATACAAAGGGTAATCACTACAACCCTAACATATCTATCAATAATAGATAGAGAAAAGAAATATATCACATCAAAAGCGGGAACATGTCCCCTTGTGCATACATAATGTGCATCATTCACAGCTGCTGCCAAATAGATAAGTAACATTGTCTTGGCCGAAGCCTAAAAAAGCAAGAAAGCATAATAGATGTTCATAAATGGATCATAACCCACATAGGACAAATAGTTAATTGTTTTAAAAGGGTACACGCCACCCTTGGGGCCAAATTACTTCCAACAATGCAGCCTTCATGCTTCATGGGGGGACTCATTACTTCCCTGCGTTACTGGAGAGGAAGGTTTCTCTGGACTTGCTTTGGCAGGGGACTGAGATCCCTCAACATTAGCCTGGTCACCAGGAGAAGGAGGCTGCACAAGAGATTCCTTGTTCAGTGGGGATGGAGGCTTCTCAGACGGTGCTTTCACTGACGGAGATTTGACAGGAGTACCTTTCTTGCTGGATGGGGGAGGCTGTGCCCTTCGAGGCTTCTTAGCAAGGAGGGCCTCAACCGAAGCCATTGGGTCTTTGGTTGCCTCTCGGAGGAAGGGGTACTCTACGACTGCTAGAGCATTGCTAGCATGGTCTTATTCCTCTTCATGAGAAGAACGGTAGTAGGGTACTTTCGACAACTCCACCAGTGTCACACCCTGAATTTACCTGTTATGGGCAGCGGATTTGAATACCCGGGTGTAACTTTCATGGCATCCCATCACAAGATTATATTGAACGACCTAAAGTGTCGTTTAGAAAATACACGTTTGATCATAAATAAAAATCAGAGTTTACAAACATAGGTCCCAATGTAAGTTGCAAGAAGTTTTGAAAACAAGTACAAGTTTGATCAAACGGATACATAAGTGCATGAAAAACCGTGATGCAAGTCGACGCCGGCGACTTCAAAAATGGTAGATCCATATTGCAGTCCATGATGATGCTAATACCTGAAAAAATACATTGCTTTAAAACGGTCAACATAAAGTTGGTGGAGAAATCATAGGTTTATTAAATAGTGTTATACGAAACCACAAGTATAATCAGTATGACATTAAGTCACATAAAAATGAAGTACAATAGCCTTAAAGCTCATGACCCCGAAACTAGACCAAATGAGATGCCCCTCAACGAGAGTGTTATGCCGACACTCTAAATATGATAAAATGAAATGCATCCGCTAACGGACGTTGGTTATGACCAACACGGGATGGAGGCGTCACCCTCAATAGATCTATTCCACTCACCCCTCGCTTATACTATAATTAACGGTCCATGATTAATAAGGGGACTTGCAATTGGCATATGAGGTAAGCTTACACCTATTGTACAATGAATTGATACCTTGGTTCTCGTGTATATAAAAAATGATTGCAATGTATTCTCCCCCGTGGGATTTGAAAAACATTAGATAAATGTAAAAACGGGGCTTATGAAAACTCACCTCAAGTGATGATGGTAAGTACTCGGATTACTTATGAAGATGATCGGAACCGAACAATGGAAAACTTGACAATACTAGGCACGACAAACTAGCCGCCAATCCTAATTAATGAATGTATGTATACTACATGAGATTACTGAAATGAAATGATGCGATGAACATGTACATGTTACCTATACCACTCGTGACTTTGGAAAAATAAAGTTTGTCTTCGAAATTCAAATGTTGTAACACTGGTAAAATATGTACCTCTAAATTAGTACGCAAAACTAGTCAAGTAACTTACTTTATTTATATGGTATAAAGTGTAGGCACGTGTCGTCGACGTTAGGAGACCTTGAAAACCATTATGTTGTCGGGTTAGTGACTTGTGATGACACGAAACTCTAGTTATGAAAAACGCCCTTCAAGTGTAGTTGCATGAAAACTAACTGTAGTACGAAATATACATACTCTACGTTAAAAGCTGTCAAAACAATAAGTATATATCAAGTTTAAAACGTGGCTTTTATTTTCGTTATACGCGGTCCGTTTCCTACGTTCTTTATATCCACACTTTGTGTTAAACAAATACTTAACATGTTTTAGAGACCCGGGTCACCTAGGTTTCGCCAAACGCTAAAATTGACCACCAATGGAATATTCCCAATCAGCAAAACCACATTTTCCGGAAAAACAAATTTTTATCGTTAAACATATAAAAATCATAACTCCTCGTTATAAGTCCGTTTTTGTCCCTTTTCGGCCATAGTTGTCGTCTCGGAAAGATATTTTCTAAATATTTGGCCAAAAAAGTTACTCAAAAGTTACTGAGTTCACCACGTTTCATTTTAGACAGTAGGTTATGTACAAGTGTAATAAATCCATTATTTCCTAGTTAAGACCAACATGTCCAAAAATCATTCCTACAACAACCAATCATCCCATTAACCTACCATACACCTTCTTAGGGTGTCATGGGTTCCTAAACATCATTCCACCATGATAATCTAACAGAGGATCTACTCATTCTAACATCTAGGCTCAAAAGTTATAAAAAGTGTAAATGGAGTGGTATAAACTAACACATGCATGTAGATTCTTGTATAAAATCAAAATCGAATATCATGAGAACTTGGTGAAATTAGTGAAAATGAGTTTTGACAACTTACTTGAAAGATTTAGTTGAGTTTTATGGAGATGAAAAACCTATAAAACCTTGGGTTTTTTATTCAAAACCCTAAAAAGGANGAATAGTAAATTTTCTGAACGCGTCTCGGAATCTCAAATTGACTCCAAAAACGATGAATAGTAAAATGATGAATAGTGATCGATGAATAGTAAATGATGAATAGTAACGGGTGAATAGTGAAATGTCGAGGTTTGGGAAATGACCTGAAATTGTGGGTTGTGACAACCAGCTTGCCAGTTTTCGCAATCTCTTCTAGCGTGGTGCATTTCCCGTGATACATTGCAGCATTCACCAAGTCTGCTATCACCTTCCCAACCTCATCATTATGGTACAACTCCATAGCGATATAAGGCACAACCTTCGACACGACCTCAGCTCTATCCTTCTTTAAGACTTTATGTTGACACTTCAACCCATCCAGCTCTTCTCGGAGCTTGATTTCTTTCCCTTTGAGTTTTGTTCTCTCCGACTCCAGACCCTCACACTTGGACTACAGGGTAGTAATCTCCTCCTTATACTCCTCATCTTGGCCTCCTCCATACGAAGCCTCTTACAATCTGAACGAGCATCCTTGAGCTTCTTTTCAAGATCCTTAATGTCGGATCACAGGTCCTGAACCAACGGGTTCTTCTCAATCTCCTCCATGGCTTCTTCACATTTAGCTTTTAGATCAGCAAGCTCCTGGTCCTTCTTCTTTTGTTTGGTAAGAATAGCATCCATTTTTTCCCTAGCACCCTTCACTGTACGGATCAGGTCGCTTGTACGATCATTGAGGTGATTATCCAGCACTGCTTGTCTCGTGTAGCTCTTATCATGAAGATCACATAGCTCCTCCATGGACATGTTATCGAGGACTCCCCTCTAGCTGGGAGGTGTGACCTTCTCCACTAATTGGTGACAAGCAAGGGCATCCGGAAGCTCCTTAGTGTTGGGCAAGCCTGCAGAACAGATATTTGTTAAATACATGAAGTATTACCCATCTTTACATGATATATCACTTGAACTTACCATGGATGTCATCATCAAGATCTTGCGGCGCAGACTGGATGGCTTTTCCTTTAAGCCCCTTTTGCCTCGTAGTCCTGGAAGATGGAGTGTGTAACAGAAGTTTCCTCTTCGGATTGGCTTTGAGCGCCTTCGCCTCAGTTCCTTTCCTGTTCCTCACCCTGTCAGCTATGCCGGATGACCCTACGATCATAAGAGGCTCCTCGTCGGAGGGTGGATCATCCGAATCTGCGATATTCTTAACAAGTTGTGGTGCTTCTTCTATGGCCAATGGTTTTTCAGATTTGATAGGCTTCGCAGAAGCAAGGGGCTCAACAGCAATGGCATCAACATCATTGTTGTTCACAGAAACGGACGGGGAACCAACACCATAGTTAACCTCCTTCGGATCCTTGGGAAGAAAACTTGTCTCCCTTGCTCCACCAGCAACGACAAAGTTTCTGAATGACATTCCTGTATACATAGAAGGAAAGAATAAATATCATCAGATAAGTCATTCTAAATTAGTGAAATAGGAATGTACATACTTTCTCCGTTACAAACAATTTCAGGCTCCTGTGGAGAACCCTCCCAACGATCAACAATCCAAGCCATATACAGGATAGGCTCAGGAACGTCTGCACATTCACGGGATGGCCAGCAAGTCATTGGTATAATGGATTCCTTCTAACAGTATAGGGGAGTTCATCATTGAAGCGTTTGTTATCGAACCTGTTGGCCTCATCTAACAATGCAGGGTAATCTAAAGGTATGATGGTATCTTGTATAAATAAGAAATCACCCTTCCAATCTTTAATGTTTGTAATTGGTTTTGTAACTAAGAGGGGTACATCACGCTCGCCCCTCTTCGCTAATGTTAACCAGTTCCCAGCAGGATATAGGTTCATAAAACCCCTAAGCACTGATAATGACGGCTCGTAACCGTATGCTTTGCACATAACAATGTAGGTGGTCAACTTTGCAAGACCAAAAGGGTTAAATCTAGATATATGGACTTGGTAATACTGACAGAACTCTAGAATCAAGGGGTGTATGGGTACCCTCAGATTTGATAAAGAGAAAGCATGGGTGTATAAACCCACATAGCCCTTAAGGGCATCAAAAAAAGCTTGATTTTTGTTGGGGAGCATAATTTTATATTCTTTAGGAATAGGATATTTTTTAAGAAAATCATACAAATCTTCCCTAGATAAAGCACACTTCTGTTCTTTGATAATAAACTTCGCATTCATACTCATACTGATAAGTCGATAGAAATGTATAAAAGGAGTTACGGAGTACTTTACCTTTTTTATTCGGAGGGATATGAGGAGTGCAAGGTTGTACGTGAATATTTTGATCGGAGAAGTTATCAAAGTATATGACTGTGTGTAATTGTGGGCGAAGAGGTAAAGTAAAATATAGGGTTTGGGGTGATGTGTTTATATATCGCCCTTTGATTTAGTCTGGATCGTAACTCCATCTAATCTATCCGGGCATCAAATGGAAATTTAAATTTTGAAGGGACGTTTGAGGGAACCGAGAATAATGGCTTAATGGTTTCCCAGCGAGTAGGTGTGTGTACTCATTAAGCGCATTTAATGTGTATTTAGTACAAGTATATCCTTTTTAATCATGATTAGCAACGGATAAGTGTAGAATACAGATAGAGTCGTAAGCAATGTACCTTCGTACATGTACATCACTTTCGACTGGGGGGCTTATAATGTACCCTCCGAGTAGGTCGAAGGACTCCCCTTCGGGCCTACTCGAAACCTACATAATCGCAGGCTCTAGCTAGCCTCCTAACACTTTCATTGGCGTAAAACTAGTCATCTATGACTTAGTTACCAGATGGGAATTCGCCAGTCGAAGGATTAAACCCTTCGGGGTATTCCTCGATGAAATGTAAGGACGGAACAATGCCAAGTCTCAACATGGGGAAGACCAAGTCTTACCCACGTCTCATCTTTCTCCTTAGCTCTCCCGCTAAACCAGGAGGAGTGGGACACTAAAGGCCTAGTGGCCGCCACACGTCATGGGACGCCCCCATGATCTCCGAAAATGGTGCAAACACTCTCCAAGGTTATTTCATCCCTATAAATAGCCTTGGACGGGTTGAGGATCTGGTATGCAATCTAAACAACTCTACTTTACTATACTTTCACTAAATTTCCATACCAAATACTTATTCACACGCCGGAGGTGGTTCGCAGGGCCCAACCCCTGCGCAATCACTTAATGTAGTGTCTTTGTATTTCTTATTTTCAGGTTAGACACAAGCTTGGCTCAACCACATTAACCCCTATTTCCTTTGATCTTCATCGAAGGTCTGGTCGTGAAAAATATTGTACAATCAACTTTCAATCACCAGGCCATCTTACACTTCTTAATAGACTAGTAATGTCACCCAGTTTGTCCATGACAAAGTCTAGAGTAACCCAATATATGTTTACAACAAATCACTAAATTTTTTGCATGAAAGTATTAAGCAAACTTAGACGTGACTGTGAAAATTTCATACATGTTCAAAATGTGAGCATTATTACTCCCTCAACTATAACCAATATTCAAAAGTGTAAAGGGTGTTACATGTGAATTAAAAGCAAAGCTGAAAAGGTCAATTCTGTGACCCTGCACCATTTTGAAATTTGGGGAAAAAGACTCGTTTTTGTTAAAATCTTAACACAGGTAGGGTAAAAAGATGGAGTAATTTAAAAGAATAACATTATAGGTTTCACCATGATATCATATATTTGTCATACAAATTTTCAAAAGTTATTATGTAACGATTAGGGCTGAGTACGGTCTGAAAAATCGGACCAGACCGACCAAACGGAGCAGACCGAAAACCGATTTGGCCCAAACACCATACCGAGGACTGGACTGAACCAGGTTCGGGTTAGTCCGGTCCATCTTACACTTCTTAATAGACTAGTAATGTCACCCAGTTTGTCCATGACAAAGTCTAGAGTAACCCAATATATGTTTACAACAAATCACTAAATTTTTTGCATGAAAGTATTAAGCAAACTTAGACGTGACTGTGAAAATTTCATACATGTTCAAAATGTGAGCATTATTACTCCCTCAACTATAACCAATATTCAAAAGTGTAAAGGGTGTTACATGTGAATTAAAAGCAAAGCTGAAAAGGTCAATTCTGTGACCCTGCACCAAAGCATAATGTTCGTTGTTGAACATTCTGTCTGTTGTTTGTTGAACAAAGCATAATGTTGTCTGTTTCCTCTCCGTTTCCGCCTTTTTCTCGGTTTTGGTAACGTCGCCTGTGCACACTCAAGAAGCATGCCAGTTCGGAATTTAAGGGTAATCCCTTTTTGCGAGTTGCTTCATGCTTTCCCAGGGTTCTGTTTCGCCTCTTTTCTTTTCCATGTTTTATCTTGAAGGGTTTGTTATTGACTGTAGTGACATCTGGGGGTTTCCACCCTGTCTTCGTCTGCCCATGTGAATACATATGTGTTTGCTTGGAAAAGATCGTGTAATTTCTTTTTGGAGTCTTCTTGTAGCTGTTTTCTAATTGCTACTTTATGTCCTGGGTAGAGAATATTGACAACAATCTCTTCTTTAGTGTAACTCTGTGCCTCCGCTGATTCCTTCATAGGGATTAACCTTCTTTGTCTGCCACCTTTCATGCCTTGCTGGTTTTGAATTTTGATAGTAAGGTTCCTACACCACATGGGGTATTGAATTTGACTGCTATGTGGATCGTAGAAACGATCATTCCCATCCGCTCCATTGCTTGTCTTCCAAATAGCCTATTGTAAGTTGACTCAAACCGTACAATAATGAAATTAAGGACCTCCGTCCCCATGAGAGGGCTGCTTCCTATCGTTACTTTGAGAGGTATTTCTCCAAATGGCCATTACCATTCTTCAGAGAAACCTACAAGAGGTATGTTAGAATCTACCCTTCAGCGAATCGAAGGGCTCAGCTTTAGGAAACAGTGTTCTTAGAGAACTTCACATGCAATTCTGATGCGTGGGTTTTGCAACCTTTGCACTTAGGTTTTACCTCTCAAGGGATCTTGAGAAGCTTACAACCCCCACCAGGCAGTGTACCTGACCGATGTAGTATAGTGAAGTGGCAAGTACCGGGGGATTGATCGTTCTCTCGGGGAATAGTGTCGTTAGGCTTGAAAAGCTACTCTAATTAGGTCTAAGGGTTGAGGGATGATTCTTTTTGTATTTTTATATTTTATGAAAGCAAGTAAAAATATCGGGTTTTGGAAGAGTGGGCGGAATTAGTTGCTAGTCAACTAACCCAAATAACTACTTTTGCAAATAAAATAAAATAACTAGAAAAAGTAAACGGTTGTGAAACTTATATGATAGAAATATGTTTTTACTTAGATTTCCTTACTCCCTAGCTATCTTTTACATGTTAATTGGTTTGTTGTAATTGTGTGGATGACGGGTTGTATTCCTTTAAACCATTCGTAGGGCCGTGTACGATCTTACCTAACTCTATAAGCTCCTACTTCACTCCTATGTCGAGCCGACTAAAAGCTCCTAAATCTTTAGAATTCGCTCATGCATTAAATACAACTAAATAATCATAGTACACATCCGATTCATGTTTCTTAAGACGTTCAAGCAAGTTACCGTATAGGAGGTTAGCCAGTTTTCTTAAGCCTAACATCGACTTCACCCACCCACAATAATCACAAACAAACCAACAACATATAATCAATAGCTAGGTTTCATTAGATCCAAGCAAACACAACAAAGACCTAGCCTAGCATGTTAATTGAAAGACAAGCATAAGATATAATCACACAATACATAGACATATTGAATGATTTGGAAAGGACTTATCTTTAATTAAGCATCCAAGTTTCAAGGGTGAAAAACCCTAAAAAGTACAGTAGAAAAACGAGCTAGGGTTTATTCCCAAAAGTTGCACACCAATGAATGAAAACTAGACGTATATATATAGAATTTACAATCTGACGGAGTCACCTTATAGGGCGTGACGCCGTCACCTCGCCGCCAAAGTATTCCTCGGATTGCTCAGATCCAACTCTAACGCCGTCCCCTTTAAAACTTTCTGGCTGTCTCCCTTTGTGACAAAACGTGACGACCTACAACTTTTTACACGTGACGCCGTCACGTATTAAATCTCCAAAATCTTTCTGGGGCGTCTAGTGCAAAATAATCCACCTTGTTGTCAAAGAGTAACGCCGTCACCTGGTAAAGCGTGACGCCGTCAGGTACATTTTCCATCATATTTTGAGACTTTGTCGTTTTCTTCACTTTTATGCTCCAAAACGTCCAAAATGCTTCCTTTTCCAGAATTCCTCTCCAAAGTACCTAAAATGACAAAAGGAACGATTTAAGGCAATATTTGATCAAGTAATTATGGATTAGGGCTTAAATGACCCCCTAAAAGCGCAACACTTTTTGCCTCATCAACTTCCTTCGTCCAGATACGCCCGATCAATTTCGCTTTCAAAAACCCGCAGAGCGATAACTATTGGGTCTGAGGATGGTTCAGAATTAACCATCCGAGGGAAGGCTATTTCTTCCACTTTCCTGAGGGTGCTGTCATTCTTCTCTTTTGCTGATCTAGAGCTTCCTTTGCGAATCATGAGAATCGGGGCCTCCACAGTCGACACATTTTTCTCCGACTTTACTTTATCGTCCTTCTGGGAACTTGGGTTCTTTGCCTTGCCACTCTTGATTCCCTTTACCAGGTGTATTAGCTGTCCTCATTTCACAGCTTCCTCTATTTGGAATTTCCGGCATTGATTTGTATCGTGCCCACGATCTTCATGTAAGTGGCAATATTTGGACAAGTCGCGTGTCCGCCTTCCCCCACCATACAGGGTAGTGGCTCGAAAGCCTTTACGACCTTCTTCGTTGCTAAGATTTCTCTGGGAGTCTTTACCAAATTACTGAGGAGGCCGTGGTTTGAGCCCTTATATGGTGAGAACCCATCTCGATTCTTTTTGCTGCCTCTATTGTTATCTCATGAAGAGTGTTTGTTGAACTTGTTAGTGTTTTCTTTACTCTCGTTCGGGGCCCCATTCGTAGCGACTTCTTTTGCTTTGATCCATGTGTAGGTTTTCTCCATCAGACCCTTGTAGGTAGTGGGTACATCTGTGGAGAGGAACTCCACAAGGCTTCTTGTTCTCAGCCCATGTACAAACCCTAGGATTCTTTTGTCTTCTTGCAACCCTTAAATCTGCAACATATCATCTGTGTACCTAGTAACGAAGGCCCTTGTGCTTTCACCTTCTTTTTGCTTGATGTTATGCACATCCAAATGTGTCTTTGTGAACCTCTTATGCTGCCTAAAGTGTGACTTGAATTTGGCCTTAAGGTCATAGTAATTGGCTATGCTGCCCGTTCTATGCCCATTCCACCAGATTCTGGCGGAGTCTTTTAATGTATATGTAAACATGTGACAAGCTACGAGCATAGCCCACTTTTACATTTGTATGACCCATTCGAATAAATGGAGGTAGTTATCAGGGTCTCCCTTTCTGTCATAGAAGCTCAAGTGTGACAGTATTTTCAGACCATCGGGTAGAGGATATTCCTCAATCCAACTGACGAAGGGTGTCACGCATCCTGTGGATTCGGAAAATAAACACGCAGGACCAGAGGGCATGCTTAGGATTTGATTTTCATTAGGCGGGTACATAGGGTGTTTATAAGGGTGTACTTGTGTTGGATTCATAGGTCCTGCAGGGTTAGGGCCCGGGTTTCCCATTGGCATTTGTTGCGCAGATCCCACAAATGGGTAAGTAGTGCTACTTCCTCCGAAGAGGTGGTTTCCTCTTTGTTTGGATAAGGGTATATGCTAGGTGAGTGTAGGTTACGTTTGGGTAAGTTTGGGCATAGGGATAACTATTTGCCTGACTGTTAGGAGGGTAGGAGTGACTAGGCATAAATGGTTGAGTGTTATGTGAGAGATACGTAGTTTCCTCCCTGTTGTGTCGAAGGCTGGTTACCTACGTATCCAGAGGTTAATGTCTACTGTAAAGGCTGTCCATTCTCATTTCTTCCCTGCGAAGGATGATTAATTCCTCGCCACTCTCTTTCTTCCTCCCTTTCTTCCCAAAGGCCTTTTGCTTCCCCCTTCTCTTTCTACCTCGCTTTCAGTCCTGCGAGGAGCTTCTTCGAATTCTACAACTCTTCCATGAGACCTTCAAACGCAGAGAGACCCTCTTCGCAAGATAGGTGTGGTGCCCTCGTTCCGTGTAGGTCGTGGCTTCATTTCGATTTCTTCATCATACTCCTCGCTAGAGTATTCCAATTCCCTTCTCATTTCTTGGTTGCGTTCACGTCTCTTTTGTTCCCTCATGAGGGAATTCAGGACTTCATAATTGGCTTCCACAAAAGCTGGGCTAATCATAGGTAATGGATTAGCGGAAGTGGAGGTTCGGTTAAAAGGTGGAGTGCTTCTGGGGTGAAGTAATGGTAAAAGTGGAGGCGGTTATGGGTGGTAGGTTGACCATGTCAGGAACGTGTAACGGTGTCAAGGTCAAGAAACCCGATGGGGGTGTTTCTTCTCTTCCTTCAGTCATGCCGGAATAATATGGTATTTGTTTTAGCAGTTACAAGCTTAGGTTTTAACGAGACCAATTGTAGCGGTCCCATGGATGGCGTCACTGATTGTGCACTAATCAGCACTACCAGACTTCGATGGTGATCGAAGAGTATGTTGATGAAGGATGAGTCGCCAAGCTGTAAGTAACCTGTGTCAACAAAGATGGAAACACTACGTTAAGTAAAGCGTAGGGGTTGGACCTGCGAATCACCTCCGGCGTGAGAGTAAGTAGGTGTATATGATAGTAAGTGTGAAGTATGTGTGTGTGATAGTCCATCCGTACCTGAGTGTCTTGCCCATCTATTTATAGGTGATAGAAATGGGCAGTTACTCGTCTCTCATGATAACCGCTGAACGTGGGGGAGTCTCGCGCTTTTAGAGGGATTGTAGGGGGTTGTGTGTCACGATCCCTCTCTTGGCAGGAAAGCTTTGACAAAGATAACGTGGGTTTGACTTAGTCAGAGTTGTTATCTGGACTAGTTTTCACGAAGGGCGTTGTGCTTCAGTTGGCGGATTCCTACACTGGTAACCATCGTAAAGATAGTTTTACGCCAGAAGAGCCTTTTCGAAGACGTTTCCATATGTATTGTGAGGAGATCCCAACGAACTCGGAGGGGTATCCTCTGAGCCAATTCAGAGAGTACGTCATCATGTTTTTCGTGTTAAACGACGTGGTTTCAGAAGATTTCGTATGTAAGTTTAGATATGAGTCATCCTCATATTCCTCTTTCTACACATATAACTGTAGTACTTTTTTTTTTATTTATTTTTTTATTTTTATATTTTTTTTTTGGCTAATTTACTACACAATTAAGCGCTTTCGTGATCATTGTAATTCTAGACCTTTAAAAACGTTAACAAAACTTTCATCAGTAACAAAATTTTATTTTACTTTTGAGCGGCAAGATTTATAATGTCAAAACTCAAAACTATATCAAGAATCTGCTCTAAAGATTCATATAAATGTCCAAAATTAAAAAAACAAAATAATCCAAATAATAAAACAATCACGTCACCATAATAAAATAAACATGAAACAAAAACTATAAATAGTAAAAAAGTAAGACAAGAGTTTTTACTTTTTACCGCAACAAGAAAATGTTTGGACAAGACCCATCATCACTCCCATCACCACCTATTTACTACTCACCACTGATTATTATTGACTCACTCCACCGAAATAACAAAAACAACAAAAACCAAATCCTCAATCAGATCCACCAAAAACAAACCACCTCCTCCTTTCACTTCCCCCCATCATCATGACGTCATCATCATCCTCATCCACATCATCACCAGATCTCCTTTCCTCCGTTGACCACTTTGACCACCTCCCGGACTCCATCGTCCTCCTAATCTTCAACAAGCTTTTCGACGTCAAGACGCTAGGCCGATGCTACGTCGTTTCGAAACGGTTCCAAACCCTCATTCCCCAAGCCGAAAACGTCGTCGTTCGAGTCGATTGCGTTATTTCCGACGATGACGTCACTCCCAATTCTATTAGTGGTGAGTCACGTGTTGGTACGTTTGCTAGTTTGTTTAATTTTGTTGTTACTGGTATTGTTAAGCCTATTCAAGCCCTAGGTAGTCATATATTAGGGAATCCTAGCCGGTTATCGAGTTTACGGAGTGCGAATGAGAGTGAGGCTGCGGTTGTTGGTGTCACTCATCATTCGCCTACTCAGGTGTTGAGGAATTTTAATGAGATTAAGTTTTTGAAAATTGAGTTGCCGAGTGGGGAATTAGGTATCGAGAGCGATGTTTTGTTGAAATGGAGAGCGGAATTTGGTTCCACGTTGAGTAGTTGTGTTATTTTGGGAGCGTCGTCTGTTGAGAAACGTGGAGAGAGTGAAAGTAGTAGTAGTACGGAGTATGTGAGTGAGGATGGGGATGGGAGTATACCGGATTCGTTTTATACGGATGGTGGTTTGAAGTTGAGAGTAGTGTGGACGATTAGTTCGTTGATAGCTGCGTCTGCGAGGCATTACTTGCTTCAACCGATAATTGAGGAACATAAGACGTTGGATAAGTTGGTTTTGTCGGATTTGGATGGGCAAGGGTTGTTGAGTATGAATAAGGAGCAGCTGGAGGAGTTGAGAGTGAAGCCGTTATCGGCTTCGTCCGCTTCCAAGAGGACTCTTGTTCCGGCTTTGAATATGAGGTTGTGGTATGCACCGTGTTTGGTGTTGCCGGATGGGAGTGTGTTGAAAGGGGCGACATTGGTTGCGATTAGGCCGAGTAGTGACGTGGAGGGGAAGGAGGAGGTTGTGGATGGGAATTTGGTTGCGTCTGTGTTTGATGAGCCGTATGGAAGTGCTGCGAGGATGTTGGTGAAGAGGAGGACGTATTCGCTTGAGATGAATTCCTTCTGAGGTAATGATAACGTGTGTAGTTTCGTTTTATTTCCTGAAAATTGTTATAACTATGGTGATTATATTGTTGTTTTAGTTTTTTTTTATAAGAAATATGATATGAGTATTCAGTTTGATTACTTGCTACTTTTCTGAAAGGTTTGCATTTAAACTTATATAAATCCATGGTTTTTGTATGGGTAAGTTGCAATATATAGTGGACTAGTGGTGTACTTGCCCGAAGATTTATAAATAATGAATTCCTTCTGTAGTAATCAGTCTTCGGATCATCAGTTTCAACTTGTACTGTTTGTTTTGATTTCATTAAAGCTGTTATACAATACGTGTTCATTTGTTAAAGTTTCCTTTTCTCAATATCGTATCAGACAATCAGTATTCAATCTTAGTAGCCCGCAAACTGTAAAATGCTGTAATGGTTATAGTTAACTTCTATAAATCTGTGTATTTTTATGTGTAGGGGTTTGGGTATTTTCAACCACAAGAATGCTAACATGTACAGGAAATGGAAATCATCTTAATCTACTTATCTAAACTTATAGCTTTTTCTTAGTTGGAAATAATTTTAGCAAGTTTCATGATTAAATACAAGTTAGATTTCAACCTTTGTCTATTGCTAACCAGAATTTCATCGGGTATCTATTCTGCTACAGATATATGGTTGTATATCAGGCTCACATTTTTTATAAATAAGTATCATATGGCTCTTTCGATGTATATGCAATACTTGACATAATGACATTAGTCAGATATTTGCTTCACTTACATACTTCATATCCTTACTTGTTTGGAAGAGTAACCGAGTCACTTTTCCAGATGCGGTAGCTTGTTATGCTCACATTTGTTCCATTTAGGTTCTACATCTTTTAATATTTTATTAAATAACTAATTTAACTAATAGATTGGTCATTATTTCTGTTTGATATTGAATTATGCCTTAGCTTTCCCTTTTGTTTTCAGTTCTACTGGTTACTAACACTTGTGCATTGCTGGTCAATTGAGTTGCTGGTGAAAAACGTTTTTTCGTTTAACAAAATGTAATATGCTGAAATAGGAAGACCACGTGCGTAGCACGTGCCCAGTTCAAATAAGCCAAACGCGCCATTAACCAACAATGACTACTTTTCCCTCCATTTGGCTATAAATACACCATTTCACCTCATTAGTTAATTAGACTAGAATGAACCTTTCTCTCTATTTTCTCTTTGTAATTCTTCCTGTAACAACCACATTAATCAAATAACAATTCCATTATCATTTCACTTAGAATTACAATTCTTGGTTAGTAATTCTTGTGCTTTGATCTTGTTAACCTTCAATCTAGTTGTAGATTCTGGTTAAGTACGTTTCACAAACTTGAAATGTTGGGTTGGTTTTATGACAGTTTGTTGAAGTTATGAACGGTTTTTGTTATGGTTTCCGAAAGCTCTATCTGTTTACATAGTCGTTTTTCGTTAGCAGAGTTCAGTCAACCAAATTCAACGCCCTGAGATCAAATTAGAAATCAAGTGAATGTGTAATGCTATATATTGCAATTTGCTCTTTTGTATGTACTTACTTACTTTGGGATAATATGCTTGCCCCCCCCCCCCCCTGGCTAATTTTTGTTGTTCCTTTCAAATATGCATCCGATTCATGATCAGTATACAGTTTTCAGTTTGCAACGTGGCCAGAATTTAGAAATTTACTACATATTAAAGCTTGATTAATAGCTGTTATTGCTGCAACCCTTTGTAGTTAAGTTCTGACTGGTGTTTTTGTCTGTGGAAATTGCGATATATCATAGGCTCATGGCATACTTTTTACTTCTAGTTGGTCAGGCGTCACTAAACCATAAAAACATTGAAAAGATTGTGTTTAAGGTTGATTACTAGCTGTTACTTTAGTTAACCTTCTATATTGATATTTTTATGTGGGTGGATTCCAAATGATAGTAACAAACTTTTCCTGTATTTTTAAAGTTGATACTTAAAGTTAAACCGCCAAATATATGAAGTTGGTTATTTTAGGTGGTTCTGACCATTAAAGTATAACATGTTCATAAGTGAAATACGCCTAATAAAGGTTAAGCAAAGTCTGATGGGTTTAAGAACAGCCTTTGAAAGTTGATTGGTTTTTATTGTGGTTTTTGGAAGCTTAGGTTTTTTAATGGTTTCCGATAGTTGATTTTAGTTTTAATTTTTAGCGACGAGTGATCAAAGTAGAAATGAAGTGAACGTCTGCTGCTATTTATTATCTGCATGTCGACTTACTCTGAGGTAGTATGATTGGGCGCTTGGTTACCTTTCCATGTGTGCATTATTTTATTTTCCAGAATTGGTTAGCTTGTGAGATATTCATTTCACATGATTTCTTTTCAATTTTCATTTTAAAAAGGCATCTGATTTTTTTGTCAGAATAGGTGATTGTATGTTTACTTAGTTATAGTTTTGAAGGTTATTTCAGTAATTAGTTTGCATAGCAATCAGAATTAAGAAAACTACTTTTGCCACAAAGTTTTTTAGTTGACTGCTACAAGACAGCGTTTTTGTATGCAGAAATTGCAACAAGTTGTAGCATAGTTTGAATTTGGTCACCTTTAAGTAAACTCTAAAATAATTGTGCGCTAAAAATTGATTTTATAATTTCGACAAAGAAAACTATTAACATGTTGACATAGTTGGATTCTTTACTTTGGAAAAAGAATGAATAATTTCTGTTTTCTACATATGAGCTTGATGGTTGACTCCTATGTGGGCTTATATGTTTGCATGTGGCTAAGTAGCAACTCTTATATTATTCACAGTTTTCTAAAGTTAAATGGTTTTAATTGCGGTTTTTGGATGTTGATTATTCAAGTAATAATTTAAGAAGGCGTCTTGGCCAGATTAGAATTGTAGTGTGTAATTTTTACATGTTTCTGGATGGTATGCTTGGGTGATGGGTTAATTTTTGTTCCGTTTTCTGATATAATTTTGGTGATTTCTTAGCCTGTGAGATAATTTCTTAGCTTGTGAGTTATTTTTGGCAAACTTCAAATGATTTGTGTCCGGTTGTTACTTCATTGATTCAGGGCAATGCTATGAGATTCAATATTTGTATGAGTTATAAATTATTGTGATTCATTTTGATATCATGTGTTCTCACATGAGTGAATAGAGCCGATAGAAATATGAAATAAGCTGAACCTAGAGGCAGGATTGTTTACCTTATCACATAGTTTAGATAGTTATGACTTGCATCCATTTTTGTATTCACTGTCTGCTCTTGGTGAGTATGTGTGACCAATATCAATCACATTTGCAAATTAGCACAAGGATATGTACCACTAGATGGTGTCTTGTATTGGCTAGACATTATAGGTTATAATGTTTAGGAATCTAATTCCTTGTTTGCTTTAAAGATACCTCTTAATTTGTAATATCCTGGTAAATTTTTCTCCTGAGGAGAAACTTTCCTATTAACAAATATATATTAGAGTTGGGAAGTGGGTGGGTGAGTAACGGGTGGTCAAAATGGGGTGGGGTTACTAAACACATTTTTTTGCTTTTGTTTGATTATCATATACATAATTAATACGTGAAATATGATCACAAAACCATGACTAATAACAATTTCATTATTGGTTTTACCCATTAAAATTACATTTCGGCAACTTACAATCTGTTGGCCCATATTCTTTTGACTTTAGTTTTTTTAGGTATGGGAGAATTTCAAATATCTTCCAGAGTTAGGAATAACTTAGCCACATGTTCATGTAGGCAACTCCCCACGTTTATAGAAAAGAATATCAAAATTTCTAGTGAATCCGTCGTGACCATCTGACGGCGTGAACGGGTAGCATATCCCTTTTGTTTTGTTTAAATGTTGTAATTTTTCATAATGTAAATGTTGGGAGTTGGCTGCATGTATCCCCATCAAATATACTGATGGAAAACACTTGAGCCATCGTATTACAACCTTTTTTTAAAATTTCATCAAAACAAAATTGTGATATGACCATTATACTCACCCTCTCCTTTTTTTTGACCTGTCCATAAGCGAACACGGAATCATTATTGCAGGAAAGAAAAAGTGATTATTCTACATTTGAATAAAAAACAGTTGATGAAAAGTTATTACCGATTATTGGATAAAAATAATTCTAGAAAGCTGAATTTCTTTTTTGTCTGAAAGCAGTAACTAAATATGCATTTGCTAAAACCATGGGTATCCATCTTTGAAACTTCATTACAACACAGCTCGTTTAATGGAGTAAAAGGTTAAATCCTCTTGCAATCATTCACATGAATAATAAGTTATATAACTCAGTGAACAATCAAGTGGGATACTAGTTTAAATGTGTGCTACAAACTTCCAACAATTTTTTTCTGTTGCGAAACACGAAGGGTCTGCAACTCTGCATTATCATTTTCTTTTTTACATATATCTCACACATTCTTATCTACCGAAGCTTAACTATATAATAATTCTTGTACTTATTCTCTTGTTTGACTAGGGACTTTTCATCTCTGATTCTCTGTGAATCACCTAGCGTGATTATATATAAGGATAAATAACCAAGAATTATATTATGGTGATAATGATATTTGTAGATAAACCAGGCATTATGATAATACTATGAAGTTTAGTTAGGTAATTTGAAGTGGATGTACGGAATTCCTTTTTGATTGACGCAATTAACCCGTCAGAGATAAAAGATAACCCCAACAACCTATTTATAACTCACTTGGCTGAAAGTGGCAAATTTTTATGGTCAATTTTTATCTGTCATCTATTTATTTGGCACAGTTTTTAATAATTTTGTATTTTTTCAGGTTTACAAGCATACATAAATACAACCTTTCAACTGCTTCTTGGGTGTTGAGGATTTCGAAAAATGGATTAAGAGCACAATTTTGTTTTACATGTAGCCTGACAGGTGTGTTGATGATTGCAAATACTATTGTGAGATGGAACCTGTTGTGTTTTAACTAAAGCTAATATCATAATACGGTTCATTCCATTGTGCAAAGAGTTGTGAACAGATGACATGGTAAGAGCTTTTTTGGCTAGTCGTGTTTTTAGGCAACTAGTTTTGTTGGACGATGTCTGTGAATATTTGTTGGTATGATATGTGGATAGTGCTTCTGTATCTGTATGTTCGTTTTTGCTATGTTTGTACTTGACTTCTGCTCTTTTTTTAGTAATGCATCCTGTAACTAGTTACATTCAAATACCATTGTAATTCATAATTGTATCAATAACATGGATTCAGGCTTATGGTGGCAAATGGGCGTAAAACAGGTCAAAATGGGTAATTTTGGTATGGGGCGGGTGGAGTGGGGTTTGCCTGAAATACTTATGGTATATAGTATTTGTATTTCCGTATAATAATTTGCGTCAAATATGATGACAGATATTGATTAAATATAAATTCTTGTTGTGGAAGGGCATAACCCTTTCAAGTGGCTTTACGCTTATAATGACGGTCCTTCGAAATTTGCCTCATTATTGTTTCTTTTTATAAATAGGCTCCCTTAAATATTTTTAAACATTGGAAGGTATTTGCCCCAGGGTCCTTTTGGGTGGCTATAGTGAAATTGGGAAAGCATCTCTTTTCCTATAGTGCAGCTGACACTCCCCAGATTGACTGATTAGTCAGTCGCTTCCATCCTCCCAGGAAGGCTCATTTAGGTGGCTTCCATCTTCATGGATTGTCACCTAACTAAGGAGTCTGGAACCTGGTGTTTAAATGGGGGAAGTTGGAGTTAGGAATGGAAACAAAACCTGTAATTTGTTGGTGTATATATGGGGTGATAAGATCCCGACGGGGATTGAGGCAGGTTTAGGGATGAAGATGGCTCCAAACCTGCCCTAGTTGGAGTTCACCACCTATAAGAGCGCAATTTGATATGCGTATGACAGATGGTCTATTTGAAAGCTCAAAGAGTGTAGTCCTCCGACGTTAAGTAACTGTTGTTTGTAGAGAGCGTTTTTTCCATGAACTATTGTTATGAAATAGGGTTGATATACAAATATATCACTAAAAATTTTAAAAATGCGTAAAGAACTTTTATTTTGTTCATTTGGGTTACTGAATTTATAATTTATATTAATTTTCATATTTTCAGGGTTACTGAACGAATATTTTTGGATAGTTAAGTAACGTAAATGTTGTGCTTTTACAAGTTAAATGATATTTACATACATTTTTATTACTTCAGTGACCCAAAACATCATATATTTTAGTAATCCAATGAAGAAAATGAATATCAAAAAATCTAAACACAAAGTGCACCGTCTAAGTGCTAATATCACAAAACGAAGTGAAAGACTAACAAACATTAGCATGCAACAACACACACATAGTGAACTAAGTGTTAATATAGAGAAACTAATGTAGTATGTGAGGGTATATATGTAATTTCATAAAGAAAATGCTTGGAGCAATTTTGGAATGCTTTTTCAAGAAGCATTTAAGATTGTAGCCAGTTGGTCATGTTTCAAACGCTTGTTGAGTTGTTGCCAAACAAGCAAATGTTAATCGCTTGTCACTCCAAAACGTTTTCAAAAGCTTGTTGCCAAACATGACCTATAAGTTATATACACAAAGTTTTTCAACCGCAATACAATAGATTAATTAAGTAAAACATGTGAAAACAAAGTTTAAGCACCATGTTCATTTCAAACTTACACTACGAAGCAAGAAACTGTAGGATTGCCAAGAACCCCGGGAACCCCTTTGGGTCCACCCATGTCTGCCATTGTAGCTTTCTTTTTATTTGTTGATCTACCTTTTCTTTCATAGATACTTATCAGAAACTTGTAAGCTTAAACTGATATGTATTATGTATGTATGGTAAAACTATGACAACAAATATTATATTTTTCATATAGGATATGTACATTTCTTCTACTATTTGTCTATTTTATCCCTTAGCCAGTAAATAAAGCTAATGCTTCTAGCCATTTTGCATTATCCATTTACATGTATCAAAATCACCAAAGTGACAATGGTGTGTAGCGGAAGTTTGTTATTAGTGGCCAATCGAATACTCTTTTTGTTACTGTTTTGTAAAGGTTACCAAATAATGAATATGTTCGGTATCCAATCACATGCAAAAAAACCTAAAAATAAATATAAAGTCACTGTGGGAATCATTATCCAAATTCGAGGTGTTATTTATCATGGGTTGAGGTTAATGTAGAACCAAAATTATAAGATCTAATGAAGCAAGATAAAAGATCATTTGGAGACAATTTTTTTTTTTTTTTTTTTTTTTTTTTTTTTTTTTTTTTTTTTTTTTTTTTTTTTTTTTTTTTTTT
>LBNU01006314.1:38395-49266 GCA_014162995.1 Artemisia annua | reverse complement strand
AAAGGGACGTGGCAGAACATCACTCTACTGCCCTAGAGTCATGTTAGAGGTGCATCCCTGACACGGACATGGAACCCCCATGCCTAGTGAAACAAAATTTGGCTCGGGTGTCAAACTAGAATAGGTCAAACAGAATGTCATAAATGACACAGATCATAGGTCATCATAATAATCAGATCAGAAATACATATCAGAGGTTCATATCATAAAGTCCGAATCAGAAAGTCAAATCAGAAAGTCCAAATCAGAAGGTTCAGATAACAAAGGTTCATCACAGAAAAGGTTCAGAAAATAAAATGGGGTTTCATAGCAATGGCATCGGGAACCTTAAACAGAATGTCAGATCAAAAGAAAAGGGGAGAGAGAGTCAGAGAAACCTTTACTGAAAATGTCAGAATATCCGTACCCTATGTAGCACCGAAACGGGAACGGCAAAGTGATACGGGAACAATACGGGAACGGGAAACGGCAAAAATCAAAAATTCAAGATACGGGAACGGCGGGGAAACGTCTATATGTTTTAAAAATATTTTAGTATATGCCAAATTGTCTTCCAAAAAAACCAAATTACGATAATTAGTGAGAATAGATTTTATGAATTCTAACACTATGTAATTAATAAAATAATATGTCAGAGTTTTTTTTACATCTTTGAGCCATACTACACATGATAATAATGGGATGAATCATATACACTCAACACTTTGAAAAGAATTACTAGTATATTTTTTGTACGAGGAAAGAACCACAACTCAAAAAGAATATAAGTGAAATATTCAAAATAGGGGGCGTTTCGGGGGCGTTTCCGTTCCCACCCCGTTCCCAAACGGGTACGCAGCCCTAATAGGCGTTTCGGTGCATCATAGTCCGTACCTTATTCCAATAGCAAACTGATAACAAGCAAGAACTACAAAGACCTTCTTCACACCTGAAGGGGTAGGATGCAGAATTACTGATAGGTTCTTATAATTCAGATTACTGGTTTTAGTTATCTTTCCATTTTAGGTAACTTTCCATATTTAGCAGGTTTCTATATTTAGTAACTTTCCATAATTAACAGGTTTCCAGAATTAACAGATAATATTATTTCAGATTATATTAAGTCCTTACTCAGAGATTATAATGGAATAAAGGTATATTTTAACAAGTTACAGAAGTATAAGGTTAATTACGAAAAGTTCACAAAGTTTAGGGTTTTATTTGTAATTTCATCAATTTCAAAGGTATCAAGTGAAAATACTTCAAGTTACTGATTTAATACTCATTTTATTCAGAATGACATCATAATCCCTTTTGTTCATAATTTTACAGTTTATACCCCTCTAGTTATAATATTTACAAAACAAACCTTATCTTTACATAATTCATGATTTAATCCCTCTAATGTCCATATTTACCAAACAAGCTTATTATTTTACCAAATTTCAGAACGTCACATCAGAGTTTATGTATAGTACTATTCAGCCCCTCAGATTTCAGAATTTACACAATTAGCCCTTTAAGTTTATAAAACTTATTAATTAAATCATAATTTCATAATCATTACACACTAGGCCCATAAATACTCAAAATTACACAAAACATTCTTAATATTATTATTTACTCAAAATGGCTTCAAGTTTCCAGAATTTACACTTTTAGTCCCTCAAATTTAATTAAATACAAATCAGATAAATAAATATATATATATACCTTTTTAATCCTTTAAGTTACAAATCTAACACACATGGCCCTTATTTAATATTTTTACATGATTAGTCCCTAATTAAGACATATTACAAAAATATCCACAAGTTTTAGAAAATTACGAAACAGCCCCCTATATTTTTATTTCCAATTCGTTAAACATCAAAAATACCACAAACCCTAGATTTAATCCTCAATCATTACACCATCATTCTAAACAACCTTAAACATCATTAATGGTCAGATTTCATTTCCCAAACCCTAACCCTAGTTCGAATGATTTAGGGTTTCTTTTATTTCTTTTCTTTTTCATTTAGCGATAGGAAAATAATTCCACAAAACATGATCCAAGCTTCAAAAATTCCAATTAGTATTTTTCTGAGATCTTGTATATTATATAGAGTCCACAAAAAATAGTGGTCATGCCCAGAAAATTCGTTACCTAATTATTTAGGGTTTAGTTACGTTTTTAAGGTTTAATTCACAAATACATTATAGATCATGCATGCTTCGTTTTTATTATTTTATTTGGGACTTATATGATATAAGAATCATGAGAAAAATACCAGACCAATTATTGGACTTGTAGAAAGAGCGTGATGAATTTGGTCCTTATCGAGCAATACGACACCAAAATAATTACCACGAGCACACGAATGATCCCACGACCTTGTAAAAATTTGTCAAAGATCATATATGATATAAGGAACTCATGAAAAATGGAAAACAAATTTATAAAAGGTTGGATGGATCGAAACAAGTTTTTACCTTACTTTAGAATAAAATTCGACAAACACGAATATAGGCTCTTGTAATTCGATGGACTATTTTTCTAGGCTTCTTAGGAATAGGTTGAACTCAGAAAAATTTCCTTGGCTCTCCAGAAAAATCCCAGGAATGTTGTACGATTTGTTTTTGTGGTTTTGTTTCTCTCGGTATAAAAAAAAAGGAAGAATAAAGGGATAAAATTATATAGAATGAATATCCGGTCCTAGGGGGAGGGATAGCTTAAATTTCGGTCCAAGTTTGTTATAAAAATCAGAATTTTAATTTGCTTTGATCCCTTCGTTATTTACTAGTATTTATCCATATTTATAAACGATTTAAATAAATACCGAAATTAATTAAATAAAATTGTATAATCGGTTTTTAATATTTATTTGTAGTAACATGATAATTTTTGGACATACAGAATTATTAAAAGTCTTGTCTAAATTTTATTTTAGTTTAGATGTAATTTATTTAGTATAATTCGGATTTACTTAGCTTAATATAGTTTTTAATTAAATTTTAGAAGTCGTGAGGGCATTTTGGTCATTTTACATGTTATCAGAGTTTCAGGTATTACAACTTCTTCCCCTCTAAAAAGAATTTTCGTCCTCGAAAATTTGAAGTGAAACGAAACGGAAAACACAACGGACCGTGAACAGAAATGGGAATAACTTGTTTCTCATGACTCTATCTTGTTGATCAAGATAGCTTCGGCTTCCTCGGAAAGGAAATACCATACTGAATTCAAAACAAAGAATAATATACCAAACACAATAGATGATAATCTTATCCCCTCGGAAGAAATACAGGGAATACGTAGGATTTGACGGATATATCGTCCGTGGAATTTAATTAGACAAATCAGATGAGATCGTATCTAATCGCAGAAGATATGAAAATAGTCTCGTCTTCAATATAACCTTTCAAAGGTATTCTCGTAAACAAACATATCTTGTTCCTCGAAATCCAAATCTCATATCTTGACTCATATCAGATCATAACCAACAGATTCAGCGAACGTGAAACGTACATATAGCAAAACATTGGTGTACTCCTTCATAGTAACAGATCGAATCCATACAGACAGAAAACAGATTGCTTGATAACACCAAATGGCAGAAAGCTCTACAACAGAACCTAGGATTCTTATCAGAAGCGCAGAGGTCAACAAACGCATGTCGAGTATCCAACGTATCAAGTCGTATAACGATGAAGGCAGATTAAACGTATAGTAGAATGAGCCTAAAGTCTCGCTAAACGCAGATAATCTTAATCAGATATCAGAAATTCTAAGGCTTCTAAGGCACTCCTCAAAATATCCTATGATCACGATAAATGCACGTTATATGATGTAAGTATTATCACGTTGGCCAGACGTCATAATACAAGCATCATATAAATATGCCCTCATGATGACCATACTTTATCTCAAGTCGTGAACTAACATCTTATCTTAACCACCTAACAGTCCTTCTACCTCCTAGGGTAGGTCCGAATCAAAACATCATTCATGGAACGAAATCAGAGAAACAGAACGTACAAATAACGTAACGGAATCCAGTAAGCATCAAATGAAACATGTCGTCAAGGCGGTAGGTCTTCCAAAATTCGTCAAAATTCTCATAACAGAACCATCTTCCAAACGTACGCAGAATGAACACAGAACGGAATTGCTAAAAGTGGACTTAGATCATTCAAAGGTTCTTGTCATCGATAACGGAAACTTATGTGGGTTAAGCAAAATGAAATAACTTCATCCTTTACATAATCAACTCATCCAAACGTAAACGTTTACTTCAAACTCCGTTCATTTAATTACGTGAATTTAAATCTCTCCCAAGTCCGAGTAGTCTATCTACGCTTGTCCATCTGATCATATGGTGAAAAGAAATCATAACTTGAGTCTGGTCCCTCAAGCCTTCGGCACCTCTTCTTGGAATTGTGCGGTAGTAACATGAGTCTCTAACATGATCACTATGCATCCCGCCATCCGCAAACCTGCTTCTGCTATCAATTCATCTTAGTACTACTAAAATGAATAGAGGAGCAAGATTGCGCGTCCTTGACAGGTCTTCTAGCACAGCTCCAAGTTTTAAGGTAAACACCGCCATTTTCGACTCCAGGTTATGAGTTGAATAGCTCGTCTCCGATGGTCTGGTTGTCTTGATGCCTGAACTGTAATTTCCACGTATTGCATGAGGTATAATCGAGTCCCATCTCAGTTTCTCTTTTCTTCTTATATTCCTCTTCCACGGTGACGCCTATCGCGAACATCTTTTACTAATCTTCTTCAAGGTTCCTAACTCTGATAATGGTTTTCCATGTTGGTCCTTCCTGTGGAAACTTTGTCTTCATAGGATACATGGTAGCGCTTGTCTACTACAACCTCTGAACGTCAATCCAATTTTCTATTCCGAGACAAAAGGTTATCCTAACTTAATACGAAAATTATCTACATGTCTCTGAACACGACATAATGTCATACTATGACAATTTGTCCAAACATTCTCGAAAACATAAATTCCATCAGATGCATAAGAAGGGTTGACTTATTAGCCAATACAATTGGCATCATTAAGGCTCATAATGATTACAATGAGTACAAAAGTAGCTTCACAACTCATCTTAGGGAAACTTCACATACACTTCACGTTACCTTCCTTCTTCTTCTCCAATACAACTGAAATACTTCACGGAGGCTATTTTTTTTTGTTTGTTACCTCACTTCTTAAGAGTTCTTGTGGTTGCTTCTTCAGTCCTCCAAATCTAATGTTATGCACTCAGATACAGTGTTTCAAAGGTAGACTAAATCAATCATTGGTACGCGGAAACAGATAATGATTACGGATAGTGATACGGTTTAGTTCATGATGGTCGATACACTGTCTTATACTTCTGTCTTCCTTCTTCATAAACTAACAGGAACATCTTAAGAGAAACACTAGAGTGAGCAAAAATCATCTCCCGTCAGCTTCTTCAATCTCTCAACTTCCATGGCACCGTGGCTACTTCAACTAAGATCAGTTCATTGTTATTTCTACTTCCAAGTAGGAGGGAATCACCAAGAGGTTCATCATCGAATTGAACATCAGAAAAATTTTGTACGACAAAATACTTCCAATGCCAGAGCTTTCCAACGGTAGATACCAAATAGGTGTCAGAAGAAAAACTTGTCAATCAAATGAAATCGGAGTCTTATACTTTCATAGCAGAATTAATCTCAATGGATTCAAGTGGTAGAAAGCCATCATAACAAAAGTAGGATGAAGCAGATAGCTAAAGGTCGCATATCAGATACGGTAGTCTATGGTAGCTTTATAAAGAGCCAATCAATCCATAACCAAAAGACCTCAATATTAATCATATCAGAAGTAAACGGATTCGTAGGACGAATACGGTCGTCAAAACATACAGATAGTTCATATATCAGAGTCAAGTACATGATTCATCAAAGGTGTTGAGATAGGGAAGCGAATAGTTCAAGGTGTGGGAATCTTGTTTAACTCTTCTGCACAAGCGATAGTTAGAGTGTGTACCATCGGAAATACGAACAACGTATAACTGTCAAAACTGAGATGTACGGAATATCAGTTATCAGCATCATCATGCTCAGTTAACAAACCCATACAGAGATAGAATTAACATCATATCCTTCTAAAGGAACTTATTGGCAAACAAGTTCATCGTTCGAAGGGAGGGAACAAATCTTCTTGTATTTGTGGTTAATAATTATCAGAGTTCTCATATGAGTAGTAATGGATTATGCAGAGTCAAGTAATATTAGATGACACATGGTATGTCCAGCATAAGTAAGGAATTAACAAAATGTGTCAAACACATTATGGTCGTAAAATTTTCAGGATGATCGGAAAGGTATCGAACTGTTATTCAAACAAATCGGAAGTGGAGATTAGAATCAGAAGTGAAACTTAAATGGTGTAAGGTATCAATGTAGTTCTCGAGGTATTCCAAACATACTTGGTTACTAAACTTAGGTTGAGCATAAATTTCTAACATCTGAAACAAATGTTCTTATAAGGCATATCTAAAGGCAGAGGCACGGATAAGAGTGATGCGGAAGCAATGCTACTTACATAGATGCCCTAGTCTACCCATTCCTCACCGGTAATAACTTAGGTTGCTAAAGGGGTTCTCAGAGTAAATTATCAGAGTCGTTTTGTGGGCGCTTACAGCGGAAACCGAATGGTCCAAGCTTCACAGGTCGGGATTTAGTGTACTACAAGTCGCAGCCTGGGCTCTGATACCATAATTGTAACACCCCAACCCGATAAGGGTAGAAGCACTACATTACGGTGGCATATCAAAGCATATACAGACATACAACATAAGTAATACAAAAGAATTTCAAAGGTTACAAAGTAATAATCTGGAATACAAAGTTACAAAAGAACAATAATAAATGCTAAGTCTGAAAATGCCAAAGCTCCTACTAATCCAAAGCTATCGAAGTGTAGTCTTATAAGTCCAAAATACTCTCCACTCATAACCCAGCTTCCTACTAAAACCTACCGCAGGAAAAGAAATGCGGCTGAGCTTAAAAAGCCCAGTGAACAGATATAACAACGAAGTAATAATGAAACAGAAATGAATACTGAATAAGGTATAAAGGGAAATAACAGAATGTAATCCAAGGTAAGTATGAACTAGAAATAAGAGGTAAGGTAAGGGTTAGTCATCAACCACGAGCCCAGAAACAGATATAATGCCTTCATAATAATGCCTTCATAATAATCATAATCATATCTCTTCATAATCATATAGAGGGGAGACCTCTCAGATAATCAGACAATAATGAGGGGTGTCCTCATATGGGTGGAGTAGCTAGCTCCCAGAAATTTGTGAAGGACGTGTATTGCACACACAGCCACATTCACCAGACAAATCATATCATATCATATCAGAAACAGAAACAGAAACAAATCTAGGATGCATCCATACGCCCCTACCCATTCACATGCAGACCAATCAAAGGGACGTGGCAGAACATCACTCTACTGCCCTAGAGTCATGTCAGAGGTGCATCCCTGACACAGACATGGAACCCCCATGCCTAGTGAAACAAAATTTGGCTCGGGTGTCAAACTAGAATAGGTCAAACAGAATGTCATAAATGACACAGATCATAGGTCATCATAATAATCAGATCAGAAATACATATCAGAGGTTCATATCATAAAGTCCAAATCAGAAGGTCAAATCAGAAAGTCCAAATCAAAAGGTTCAGATAACAAAGGTTCATCACAGAAAAGGTTCAGAAAATAAAATGGGGTTTCATAGCAATGGCATCGGGAACCTTAAACAGAATGTCAGATCAAAAGAAAAGGGGAGAGAGAGTCAGAGAAACCTTTACTGAAAATGTCAGAATATCCGTACCTTATTCCAATAGCAAACTGATAACAAGCAAGAACTACAAAGACCTTCTTCACACCTGAAGGGGTAGGATGCAGAATTACTGATAGGTTCTTATAATTCAGATTACTGGTTTTAGTTATCTTTCAATTTTAGGTAACTTTCCATATTTAGCAGGTTTCTATATTTAGTAACTTTCCATAATTAACAGGTTTCCAGAATTAACAGATATTATTATTTCAGATTATATTAAGTCCTTACTCAGAGATTATAATGGAATAAAGGTATATTTTAACAAGTTACAGAAGTATAAGGTTAATTACGAAAAGTTCACAAAGTTTAGGGTTTTATTTGTAATTTCATCAATTTCAAAGGTATCAAGTGAAAATACTTCAAGTTACTGATTTAATACTCATTTTATTCAGAATGACATCATAATCCCTTTTGTTCATAATTTTACAGTTTATACCCATCTAGTTATAATATTTACAAAACAAACCTTATCTTTACATAATTCATGATTTAATCCCTCTAATGTCCATATTTACCAAACAAGCATATTATTTTACCAAATTTCAGAACGTCACATCAGAGTTTATGTATAGTACTATTCAGCCCCTCAGATTTCAGAATTTACACATTATAAAACTTATTAATTAAATCATAATTTCATAATCATTACACACTAGGCCCATAAATACTCAAAATTACACAAAACATTCTTAATATTATTATTTACTCAAAATGGCTTCAAGTTTCCAGAATTTACACTTTTAGTCCCTCAAATTTAATTAAATACAAATCGGATAAATAAATATATATATACCTTTTTAATCCTTTAAATTACAAATCTAACACACATGGCCCTTATTTAATATTTTTACATGATTAGTCCCTGATTAAGACATATTACAAAAATATCCACAAGTTTTAGAAAATTACGAAACAGCCCCCTATATTTTTATTTCCAATTCGTTAAACATCAAAAATACCACAAACCCTAGATTTAATCCTCAATCATTACACCATCATTCTAAATAAACCTTAAACATCATTAATGGTCAGATTTCATGTCCCAAACCCTAACCCTAGTTCGAATGATTTAGGATTTCTTTTATTTCTTTTCTTTTTCATTTAGCGATAGGAAAATAATTCCACAAAACATGATCCAAGCTTCAAAAATTCCAATTAGTATTTTTCTGAGATCTTGTATATTATGTAGAGTCCACGAAAAATAGTGGTCATGCCCAGAAAATTCGTTACCTAATTATTTAGGGTTTAGTTACGTTTTTAAGGTTTAATTCACAAATACATTATAGATCATGCATGCTTCGTTTTTATTATTTTATTTGGGACTTATATGATGTAAGAATCATGAGAAAAATACCAGACCAATTATTGGACTTGTAGAAAGAGCGTGATGAATTTGGTCCTTATCGAGCAATACGACACCAAAATAATTACCACGAGCACACGAATGATCCCACGACCTTGTAACAATTTGTCACAGATCATATATGATGTAAGGAACTCATGAAAAATGGAAAACGAATTTATAAAAGGTTGGATGGATCGAAACAAGTTTTTACCTTACTTTAGAATAAAATTCGACAAACACGAATATAGGCTCGTGTAATTCGATGGACTATTTTTCTAGGCTTCTTAGGAATAGGTTGAACTCAGAAAAATTGCTTTGGCTCTCCAAAAAAATCTCAGGAATGTTGTACGATTTGTTTTTGTGGTTTTGTTTCTCTCGGTATAAAAAAAAGGAAGAATAAAGGGATAAAATTATATAGAATGAATATCCGGTCCTAGGGGGAGGGATAGCTTAAATTTCGGTCCAAGTTTGTTATAAAAATCAGAATTTTAATTTGCTTTGATCCCTTCCTTATTTACTAGTAATTATCCATATTTTTAAATGATTTAAATAAATACCGAAATTAATTAAATAAAATTGTATAATCGGTTTTTAATATTTATTTGTAGTAACATGATAATTTTTGGACATACAGAATTATTAAAAGTCTTGTCTAAATTTTATTTTAGTTTAGATGTAATTTATTTAGTATAATTCGGATTTACTTAGCTTAATATAGTTTTTAATTAAATTTTAGAATTCGTGAGGGCATTTTGGTCATTTTACTTGTTATCAGAGTTTCAGGTATTACAACATAGGAGGAGATAAGAGATCATAGAATTGGAGAGATATGTATGCCACTCCATGAGTTATTAGGAATACACCCTTCATCCACACAAGTAACATACATATCAATTAACCGGTAAAAGTTAGTTAGGGAGTCATGAAGTCTAAGTAAACACACTTTTCTCCATATAGTTTTCACAACCAAATAGTTTAGTTATTTTATTTTACTTGCAATTGTAGTTATTTTGGGTTAGTTGACTAGCAACTAATTCCGCCCACTCCTTCAAAACCGAGATTTTACTTGCTTTCCTAAAAATATAAAAATACAAAAAGAATCTTCCTTCACCGTTAGACCTATTAGAGTAGTTTTTCTGTCCTAACGAACACTATTCCCTGTGAGAGAACGATCAATCCCCCGTACTTACCACTATCCTATACTACATCGGTCAGCCTGGTGGGGTTGTAAGCCTCTTGAGATCCCTCGAGAGGTAAAACCTGTTGTAAGATCACAAAACCACGCATCAAGTTTTTGGCGCCGCTGCCGGGGAATAGTTATTGTTTAGGTAGAATTTTTTTATTTTATTAGGTCTACTCGATAGACTCCTTTCTAGTGAGATTTTTATTTTATTTTTTTAGGATTTCTTTAGTCTATCTTATTCTTTGTGCCTTTGTTCGTAATACTTCTCATGAATAATATTGATTGTTTGATCCCTGTTATTCATGTTTTCCGCCGTAGGAATTTTCAGTTACCCAACCTACCCCCTATTGTTGAAAACGAAAACCCACCAAACCTATCACCTGATCATCACTTTGACAACCATTCTGATATGGACGAATCTGACCACGACACCGACCATGAAAATGGCCCTTTTTACTATTCGTCGGATTCCGATGAAGACCT
>LBNU01006314.1:0-31337 GCA_014162995.1 Artemisia annua | reverse complement strand
GTAATATCAGTAATTGTGTATACAAGAGAATTTTATATATCTATAGTTGCGGATTTGAGTGAAGTTTTAGCGATGAGTACCTCTATTATCCTCAAAGTAGGGTTGGTTGGATGTCCAGATTTGAAGATATCCATACTCGGTCACCGATACTAACTTGACGTCGGAGGTGGATCCCGGGCTACGGCCTCGAGTCCACTCCTAACGGGTTCTCTTTGTGATGACAGGTCTATTCTCAGGGCCTCACGAGTAGACGCAACTAAACGCCCAGTGAGAGTCGATCGAAATCCAGCCCGCAGCCAGATTAATGTCGATCTCACAAGTGGCGCCATCTGTGGGGACAGTATATGGTCTGGCCCCGCGCCCAGAAATGGGACCAGGCCCGGTACATCTTTATAAACTTCAAGGGTGATTTTGACAATATATGCTCAATCTTCGATCATTTGCTTCCCCGTCCTCGGCTCTTGAACCTTATTCCAATACTCGTGCTCGTGTTGTCGGTTTTTGGCTCGGTTTTGTCCAATTTTGCAATATCCCTTCCTGCATATTCAAAAACACAAAAACAACACATATTTGGCATTTATGGTCGGGTTTTTGGTCGTATTGGTCCGTAAGAATAGGTAAAAGGTATGTGTAAATACACACATACCAGTGTATGAGTGTGTTTCTGCTCCCCATTAATCGATGACCATTCGGACAAGATGTGTTGGAAAGAGAGAAAAAAAAAGGAAGACAAACGTTGACGGAAGCGATGAGCTTAGTAACGTTATGACAAGTGGTGGATAGCATACAATAAACTTCACCTTTGAAGTCACGTAGCTCTTCTCAGTCATTGTGAGTATTCATAGAATATTCATAAGATGAGGCATGTGATTAAGTGGAAATGTGCTAAGAGTTAAGAAGATAGAATCTTCAAGGTTTTGGAGTTAGTGATAAGGTTCTAGTAGGGTTATCTTTGATAGAAGGAACTATGTTGATGAAGAAGGGTTATCTAAACTTATCCTAGCGGTTCTTCGCTTGAAGTGTGTGGAAGATGAGTGGGATGCGGAAGCATTGGTAGTGTAGAACGAGGGCTGAGAATTGTAGATAAGTTAAAAGATGATGGATACGAAGGTGAGCAAAGATATGGTGTGTTTAGTACCATGCGGAAGTGAAAAGGGAAAAAGCTAAGGAATCAGATGATAGGAAGAATCTATTCACATAGGATACGGTTCTGGTTCAAGACTACAACGAGTGGGTTTTGACTGTGAGAACTGAAAACAGAATAAACTGTCTTAGCAGCTAACGGTCCGACGGTACCGTTAAATTTAGCGGTACCGTCCCCTATTTAAGGGTACCGTGACCTGTTGAGGTCAGTTTTGACCCAAAATTTGATTTTCGACAAAGAAATTTCACATATGTTGCGATTTTTATGGACCTTGGATTAAAGGAATTTATACCAAATAAATTCTTTTATGAATGAATCCAACAGGATTCGATGAACGTTGATCGGGAACGAGAAATGACATTTAATTGCATTTCGCACATTAAATATACTTTAAATATTTTGGATGAAATATTTAAGTTCTCATTAAAGTTTGAGAGGATTTGGCTTTAATCTAGAGATGTTTTAGACACACATAAATCAACGATTTTACAGGATCTAACGAGTAAATCTCGTTGATTTAGTGAGACTTTTAGACATGATGAAAGAATCTATACCCAATAAATTCTTTGAGGGATAAATCCAACGGAATTTGACACGAGATTACTGACAGTCGAGATGACTTTCATATTTCCAAGGAAATATTTAAGTAGTCATTAGAGGGATTTGAAGAATGACTTTAATATTTCCAATGAAATATTTAGATAGTCATAAGACGAGATTCGCAAGAAAGAGAATATCAACATACTCTTGGCAAGATAGGATGATATGTTTGTTTTCTACCCTAAAACTAATGGACAAGTTCGATCCTCATTATGTATGAGATGATCTTGACGACACAAAATGATGACAAACCTATGAGGTTAAGAGGAACTAACGGAAATGAATATACTTGGTCTTAAGGAGTGTATATTCAGACGAGGATAAAAGGAACTACTAATCACTTATGTAGTAACTCATGAGTCCTTTGTTACCCGAAGGTTGATGTTTGCTTTAAGCATTAGGATGAGCGTTTTAACATATGTTGTTAAAAGGCTTGGATATGATGTTTCGGATATGACATTTAACAATTGCGATCGCAAGTTAAACTTACTTGAATATTTCGGATGAAATATTTAAGCTGTCAAACATACTCCAAGTTCTACTAGGTTTGTATCTAACCTCCCCATGACAAAAAGGGTGTATTACTTGGAAGAAGATGACCAGGGAATTAGGACAACTTCGTGACTACTTTAACTTATAGGTTTTGACACTAGTGTATGACTATATGACTTCTAAGGCATACCTAATTTCTAATGTGTTAAAAGGACATAGTGTGGGTGCAAAATTTACAAGTAAATCATGTAAAATGCACATAAGGAATAAATGCAAACATCATGCAAAACATGATAATCGTTTAGAATATAAGATCATAAAGACGTTTAATCATATCTTACGAGAACATGTTATCATTTTGAAACACATATGTGGGATGCAAGCAATCTAGGTTTGCTAAGGAAGATCCTAATTACCACTTGTTCAAAATGAAATCCTAACGGGAGATAAAGTTCACCGATGTAAACTGTCTCTAGTCAAATGTAGGAATGAAAAATTTTCAAGTTAGAAAATGAGTATGAGACTATCACTAGTGATGCTCAATTCAGGCTAAACACGGCCATTTTTACGGGTTATACCACGAACCCAACTTCTCTCCTGGAAGCAATTCAACCGTTAGGTCAAATTGAATTTCTAGTGCGATAGGTTCTCCAGTAGTCATTCTCATGTTAGAAAAATTCAAATTCCTATATTTGCTTATCGAAGTATAGCAAAGATGATATTAGCTTATTTCGCTAATACATGGCCTAATATGACTCAACTAACCGTATTTCGAAAGTCAGTTACGAAGATGACATGTCTTACACAACTTCTAACAAAGGCAAACGAAATGTTTTAATTTCGTGTTTGAGATTTAAAGGTTATTTGGTGGAGAGGGTGCATTTTATGATCTCTTGGATAACAACTTTGTTTGTTGAGTTGTTGCATGTTATTTTAGCATGATTTGGTTTCCTAGAACCAAGAGATGCTCTAATGTGATACAATGTAGAATCTACTACATCGAGAGTGTTTCAAGAATGCTCCTTAGCATATCTTGAGAGAAGAATCTAGTAAAGGTTATTTACCTCAATAGATCTTGTGAGTATTAAATTTGAAATGAGATGTATTGTATATTTCAACAAAAATGCTTTTCCAAGAGGAAACTTATTACTCTTACGAATACTTAGTGAAACAAGTATTTTAGTGTATGACCAATTTTATTTGTTTATGCAATGACACATGTTGTATTTGGTTATTATTCAACTCTAATATCCTATATTTGTTAACAAGATGCAATGTATTCTCTTGTAACATAACCATTCATGTTACAAAGAAAATAAGATGCGTAGGATATAAGTTATCCTTTGTCAATCTTTTGATAAGAGAAATACATGTGATATTCTCAAAGATTGATGACTTACATAATCGTTAATAACATATTATGTGTGACACTTTTACTTGACATGTGATTTTGAGTGTTGAGTCGTTCATGAGCAAAGTTTACATATGTTGTTTGTTTGCTCGTGTTTGGTTTTTCGGAAATGACGCATTTACTAATTGCATTGCAAAGTAAATTACTTGAATATTTCGGATGAAACATCCAAGTTGTCAAGCCTACTTAGTTGTGTATTTTATGCATCTTTTAAACATATTAGTTTAATATTTGGAACACAACCATTGGACAAGAAGACTCAATATGACATCTTCAACACAAGTGTGAGTTATGATCCGATGCATATTATTTTTGTCTTCATAGGACGTCATTATTCTCATAACAACCGAGTGTGATTGAGTATGTAGATTCAAGATAATATATTTCGTTGTATTTTGATGTTATCTTGAAGCTAGACAAATAATAACTCCAATTTCTTGTCCATACTCGAAAACTTGTCAATTAGATTCGATGATGACATCAGTCATAATTTGAATAATGAATTGATATGTACTCGAAATCTTTTTTGACCCTCACGATCACTCCTTTTAAAAAGAAAATAAAAGTTTAGGGAATGTGTTCCATTTATTCTAATACTAGTAGTATGTGTGAGGTTAATGACATATTAAGTTACTACTTCGATATTGTCATTTATTTTATTTGCGAAAAACTATATATATTAGGGTGAAAGCTGAAAACACGCAACATACTTTTCCAAAACATACGATGTACGCAACGAACTTTCAAAATTACACATGTACGCAAGTTATTTTCAAATTTCGTACAATGTACGCAATATGACCTGGAACCAGCAGGTTACCAGGTTTCAAACTTTGAAAATTGACAGGAATGGTCCCTGTGGCTTGCGTTGACTTTCGCTGGTCATCCTTGGACTTTTTTTCACCTACAAAAGTTACAATAACGGTCCCTATGGTTTGCGTTGACTTTCACATTAGTCCGTTTTTATACTTTTTCACCCGTTCACTTACGTTTTTATCCGTTTTCGTCCGTTTTTTTACGTTTTCGTTCGTTTTTATACAATTTCATCCGTTCTCTTACATTTTCGTTCATTTTTTTACGTTTTCGTTCGTTTATATAAATTTTTACACATGTTTTTGCACACGTTTTTATATACGTTTTCACACACGTTTTTACACACGTTTTTACATACGTTTTCACACACGTTTTTACACACGTTTTTACATACATTTTCACACACGTTTGTATATACGTTTTCACACACGTTTTAAAAAACATTTTTACACACATTTTTATATACAATTTTACATACATTTTTACACATGTTTTAACACACGTTTTCGTACACATTTTTATACACGTTTTTAAACACGTTTTTACATACGTTTTCACACACGTTTTTACACACGTTTTTACATACGTTTTCACACACGTTTGTATATATATTTTCACACACGTTTTCAAAAACATTTTTACACACATTTTTATATACAATTTTACATACATTTTTACACATGTTTTAACACACGTTTTCGTTCACATTTTTATACACGTTTTTACACACGTTTTTATATACGTTTTCACACACGTTTTTACATACGTTTTAACACATTTTTTTGCACACGTTTTTACACACGATTTTTACTTCGGATTTTTTTTCGAAATTCCTTACAAATTTTTTTGTCAAAATTCTTTTTCTAATTTTTTTCGAAATCCTTTTTCTATTTTTTTTATGGACGAACAATAAAAAAAATGGACGAAACGTGTGTAAAAACGTATATAAAAACGTGTGTAAAAAAATTCGGAAAAAAACCGAAAACAAATTATGAAAAAAAGTCCCGAAAAACGTGTGTAAAAACATGTATAAAAAATGTGTGAAAACGTGTGTAAAAATGTGTGTAAAAACGTATGTAAAAACATGTGTAAAAACGTGTATAAAAATGTGAACGAAAACGTGTGTGAAAACGTCTGTAAAAACGTGTGTAAAAACGTTTCTAAAGACGTGTTTAAAAACGTGTGTGAAAACGTATATAAAAACGTGTGTAAAAACGTATGTAAAAACTTGTGTAAAAATGTGTGTGAAAACGTATGTAAAAACGTGTGTAAAAACGTGTGTGAAAACGTATATAAAAACGTGTGCAAAAACGTGTGTAAAAATTTATATAAAAGAACGAAAACGTAAAAAAATGAACGAAAACGTAAGAGAACGGATGAAATTGTATAAAAACGAACGAAAAAGTAAAAAAAACGGACGAAAACGGATAAAAACGTAAGTGAACGGGTGAAAAAGTATAAAAACGGACTAATGTGAAAGTCAACGCAAACCATAGGGACCGTTATTGTAACTTTTGTAGGTGAAAAAAAGTTCAAGGATGACCAGCGAAAGTCAACGCAAGCCACAGGGACCATTCCTATCAATTTTCAAAGTTTGAAACCTGGTAACCTGCTGGTTCCAGGTCATATTGCGTACATTGTACGAAATTTGAAAATAACTTGCGTACATGTGTAATTTTGTAAGTTTGTTGCGTACATCGTGTGTTTTGGAAAAGTATTTTGCGTGTTTTCAGCTTTCACCCTTTATATTATTAAGAATAATATTCTTAGTTTTTCAACACCTCATTAGTATAAAAATAATTATCTTAACTATTTTCATACACCATACGTAAAATACTAAAACGTATAGGACGGTAAATACTACGCAGCCCAAATGCGACATTGCGCACTGGGATTGCGATTGTGATTGTCTCACAATGGTGAAGGTGGATTCCGCATGCTGCATCCTGGGTAAGGGCGTACCTTTTGTACTAGTAGCGATGCAACATGGTGCGATAGAAGACGTGCTTCTGTGGCAGAAGTGCGCATTATCCGCGACAAAAGTGCGCGCGGTGCGCAACAAAAGTGCGCGTTGTCCGCGACAAAAGTGCGCGCTGTGCGCGTCAAAAATGCGCGCTGTGCGCGTCAAAAATGCGCGCTGTGCGCGAACATTACATCCACCTTTATTAGCGACAGAGGACGTCTCCCCTGCGATAAGGTGGTGCGAATATTTAAATCCGTCTTTGTACCGGGCTTGCAATACCTCTTACGTACGATCTGCTTCCAAATATACCTGAGTGACGCGTATGGAAACAGTAGTAGGATATACCCTGGTAGCCCCCCAAGTTTGATGGTGCTACTCGTGTAGGAGCATTAAACTTAGTTATTCAAATCCTGAAAAACACTTAATGCAAATATTAGAAGTATATGCCGCGAATCGCAACATATAAAACTTAATAAAGTAAAAGATTAGCGTGAAGCAATATATAGCACATAGCATATAAGAGAAATTTTCGCTGTGCGAATTACACCTATCATGAGGTTTTATAACTACATATAAAAAAAAGTAGCACATAGCTAATCTATAGTGCGCTCATGGCGATTAATTTTTTCTTTTTCTTTTTTATAAAAACAATGGCGCGGATGGATGTACCGTAACCGCGACTAATAGTTTTTTTCGCACGCACAAACACAGATAGATTTATCATAACCTCGTAGACTCGAACGTTTGTGGATGATCGCAGTTGACCACGGCTTTTGTCTGCGTGCGCTCATGGCGATTGACTAGCATCGTGGTGCGCTCATGGCGCGCATGTAGCTAATCTGCGAAGATGTCTGAACGCAAGGCCTAACGCGGGTAGATTTATCGTGACTGCGTTGTGCACGTCTAAAAGATAAAATAGGTCCAATCGTGCGGACTTGGCGCGTGGCTATAGGTAAAATCTTGTTTACCAAGTTAGAAGATTTATGTAAAATCTTCTGAATATTTAAAAGATATGCACAAGAATATTGGGATATCTTTGCTAAATCAAATTCAAAATAAGGGTGCGTTTGATAAAAGAATTATAATTCTTATTATAATTCATTCGTATTATGAAAACGAATAAAGCAAAATCTTTTACGCACATGTATGATTCATGTTTGAATAGAACAGATATATTTGTATATGATTTTCATTGGTCAGCCGTAACATTTGATCAAGGAAAAATTGGAAAACAAATACGAGTTGTTTCATGTGTACGAATAAAAACAAAAGCGATTTATGTTTGGTTTTTGTGTCGTGTACCGTATGTGTAGGACGAGCATTTTATTCGTGTCCCACGGATGGCGCCACTTTTGATACGTAATCTGGCGCGGGCTGGATTTGACGACTCTCCTTGGGCCTTTAGTCGTCTTCTCGAGCCCTGAGTAGACCTGTCAACAAAGAGAACCCGTTAGGAGTGGACCCGAGGCCGTAGCCCCGGGATCCACCTCCGACGGTCAAGTTAGTCATCGATGCGATGTAGCATATATGAGTTAGGTTTAGGGTAACCTGTTATTAGATAATAAATAAGGGGATTCCAACCATGTATTTATAAGGCATGGATTAGGGTTTAGGCATGGAGTGGGCCGCTGTCTGCCGGGCCAGGCCCATTCCAGACTATACGTCCACAACGGCGATTTTGACGAATCGAATGTGCTCGTGTGAAGTGAATGAGATTTAAAAGTTGATTTTTGGATTATTACGCTACAACTATGAAATATCAATCAAAACTCAATTAATGAAACTAAAGGTACAAGCACATAAAGCATAAACGATAAAAACGTAAACACGAACTAAAAATAAACGTCTATTTATCAAATTAAAATATAAATTCTAAGCTATACTAAACCTACGGGCTCAAATGAAATTTCTAAAACTTTGAAATGATAAAAGAAAATTTTAGGAAAAAGGAAAATATCATTTTGGCTTTTTATTTATTTAATATGAATTAAAAACTATTTTTGTATTTTTATTTAATAAAAGAAAATCAAACTAATTATAAAATGAAAACTTTATTCTACAAATTTATTTTCTAAAAATCTTATTAAACTGAAAATGAAATTTTAAAAATAAAATCAGAAAATATTTTTGTCTTTTTGTGATTAAATTTGAAATTAAAATTGATTTATTATTCTAAAATCTATTTAAAAATAAAAAGAAATAGTAAATGAATTCAGAAAATTATGAAATTTTTACAGAAAATCTAAAATGTAATTTGAAATCTGAGAAAAATATAAAAAAATGGAAAAATAAGATGAAAAGTGCTTTTTGGGCTTAAAAGAGCTTATTGCAAGTGCTTATTAATAAGCACTTGCAACAAATCTTTTCAAAACTGACTCAGAAGGTTTATGGAACTCAAATAAGCACAGAAACATACAAACCAGACCAGGTATAAAAGAGAATCACAATGATTGAACTAAAAGTAACTTGTAATAAGCACTAAGGATAAGCTGATTAATAACAGATTTAGCAGAAGTTTCAGGAACAATGTAAACTACTTAAGCAAGCACAAATATACTCTAAGAACTCAAATAGACTCAGATTTTAAGCTAAAAATCAATAATGCAGACCTAAGATCAAAACAACAAAACAATTAAATGGTCCTATATTGCAGACTAGAATAAGCTGTATCAATAAGCTTCAAACTCTAAACTAATGGGGGCAAAAGTTACACTACATAGCTGAGATTAAAAAAAAACTAAAAAGCCCTATCTTAAAACCTCAATTGCTAACCTAATTTTGCCACAGTTCAGCAACCAAAACTCATTTACTAACTGAACTACCCAGCATGTGCTGACTTTTTAAGTGCACCATAGCTTTGACTTTTATGAAATTTAAATGACCCTAAGTTAATCTAAATGGTAGTTTAAGCTTATTTAAAACTTGATTGAGCTAAATTCAACTATGATTTACTTATATCTAAGATTGTGGCAGCAGCAACTCCTAAATGCACTCAGAAGTGAAAGTTAAAACGAAACTTTGACTATTTGCTGAAGGACCTATGTGTTTGCTTATATCAGACCTAATCTAACCTATGGTGGACCAATAATGCAGAACAAACAGTAACTGAACAACTCTGACACTCAATTTAAGCAGATCCAAACACTCTAAATCCACAGTCTCACTATCAAATGCAGATTAAATCCAAAAGTCACAGAACCAATGATCAAATCAGACGTGATATCAATATAAGAAGCTAAATCAATCATCAATTGCAGCAAATAAAAACAGTAACTCAGAAATGCCAATCTTACATAACCAAAGCAGTAAATGTAGCTATAACATGTATTAAACTAACACTAACTCTAGGCAACTTCAATCGATCAGAAGAGCAGTTATGAAAAAGTACCCTAATAATCAAACAGATTTAAGCTACTATATGAGATTCAGAATTATACTTGAAAATGTAAAATGGAACTTACAACTTTTAATCCCCTAACTGAAATAGGGTTATTAACCAAACCACAGCTTAGCCTATCTTTAGATAGGCTACAAATTTCCCCAATCCAACTCTGATCTACAC
Organism: Artemisia annua; assembly: GCA_014162995.1. Classification (NCBI taxonomy): domain Eukaryota; kingdom Viridiplantae; phylum Streptophyta; class Magnoliopsida; order Asterales; family Asteraceae; genus Artemisia; species Artemisia annua. The sequence continues at coordinate 21,352 of LBNU01006314.1, read as the reverse complement.
CATATCACCATTCTGAGCTTGTTTGACTTCCATTTTAGACCTTTGTTTGACTATTTGTATTTGTGCAATTAAACAGTATTTAAAAACAAATAAGCTCACATCAATTATGACAGCTTGTTTGAGCTTATGAGAACAGTAAAAAGCTTAAGAAACTTTGTTTGAAACAATAGTGAACGATTAAAAGCATTTATGAACGAACACACTGTATTGAGACAAATCTGGAATTCTATTATTATCAAAAGATTACAAAGCTTTAAAGTGAAATAAGACTAAAAGTTACGTTTACAAGAAGCTAGTTGACAGAAAAAATTAAGCTAAATCATTATACCTACTCTACACTACTCCTACCACTAACAGCCTCCAATTGTGAGTGAGCAGGGCTTTTTATAGCCGTTTGGGAAGAAACTCCTAGAAGGCCAGGTCACCAATCCGTGTGACTTGTGCTAGTTTAGAGCTCATCTTAGCCGTACATTCCTTTCCTAATCATTGCAAATGATTAAAGCCGTTTGATCAATTCCTTGTGAGGTGTTCCATCCACTAATATGCTGCCACGTTGCCCATTTGTGTGAGTGTGTGCTTCTTACATCATCTGACATTCCCTGACACCTTCTAGAAGCATTTAATTTTACTCAATTGCCCTTAATTGTGGTAATTCAAGGGATTGGGTAATTAGGGTTCTTGCCACAGTGTTTTCTGGGTAAAAAGGGGGTAAAGGGGCGCGGGGTTATTTTTTTTTTACTATTGTTTGGTTTTGTTGACTTTTTGACCGGGGGGTTGGGATGGGTTGTGGGTCTCGGGTTGAATTAATGGGGATTGGGCTTTTGGGTTATTTGTTTTGAAGTGGATTTGTGGACTTAGGATTTTTAGTTTGGACCAGGTAAATGTATTTTTGAATTAGGATATTAAGGCTAAAAGTTAACAAGGACCAAATGTGAAATTTGTGAAACTTCAGGGATTGAATTTTCCATTCTTCAAAAATATATTCCAAGGGTCTCTCTTGTCATCTTTATAAACTTCAAGGGTGATTTTGACAATATATGCTCAATCTTCGATCATTTGCTTCCCCGTCCTCGGCTCTTGAACCTTATTCCAATACTCGTGCTCGTGTTGTCGGTTTTTGGCTCGGTTTTGTCCAATTTTGCAATATCCCTTCCTGCATATTCAAAAACACAAAAACAACACATATTTGGCATTTATGGTCGGGTTTTTGGTCGTATTGGTCCGTAAGAATAGGTAAAAGGTATGTGTAAATACACACATACCAGTGTATGAGTGTGTTTCTGCTCCCCATTAATCGATGACCATTCGGACAAGATGTGTTGGAAAGAGAGAAAAAAAAAGGAAGACAAACGTTGACGGAAGCGATGAGCTTAGTAACGTTATGACAAGTGGTGGATAGCATACAATAAACTTCACCTTTGAAGTCACGTAGCTCTTCTCAGTCATTGTGAGTATTCATAGAATATTCATAAGATGAGGCATGTGATTAAGTGGAAATGTGCTAAGAGTTAAGAAGATAGAATCTTCAAGGTTGTGGAGTTAGTGATAAGGTTCTAGTAGGGTTATCTTTGATAGAAGGAACTATGTTGATGAAGAAGGGTTATCTAAACTTATCCTAGCGGTTCTTCGCTTGAAGTGTGTGGAAGATGAGTGAGATGCGGAAGCATTGGTAGTGTAGAACGAGGGCTGAGAATTGTAGATAAGTTAAAAGATGATGGATACGAAGGTGACCAAAGATATGGTGTGTTTAGTACCATGCGGAAGTGAAAAGGGAAAAAGCTAAGGAATCAGATGATAGGCAGAATCTATTCACATAGGAGACGGTTCTGGTTCAAGACTACAACGAGTGGGTTTTGACTGTGAGAACTGAAAACAGAATAAACTGTCTTAGCAGCTAACGGTCCGACGGTACCGTTAAATTTAGCGGTACCGTCACCTATTTAAGGGTACCGTGACCTGCTGAGGTCAGTTTTGACCCAAAATTTGATTTTCGACAAAGAAATTTCACATATGTTGTGATTTTTATGGACCTTGGATTAAAGGAATTTATACCAAATAAATTCTTTTATGAATGAATCCAACAGGATTCGATGAACGTTGATCGGGAACGAGAAATGACATTTAATTGCATTTCGCACATTAAAAATACTCTAAATATTTCGGATGAAATATTTAAGTTCTCATTAAATTTTGAGAGGATTTGACTTTAATCTAGAGATGTTTTTGACACACATAAATCAACGATTTCAGAGGATCTAACGAGTAAATCTCGCTGATTTAGTGAGACTTTTAGACATGATGAAAGAATCTATACCCAATAAATTCTTTGAGGGATAAATCCAACGGGATTTGACACGAGATTACTGACAATCGAGATGACTTTCATATTTCCAAGGAAATATTTAAGTAGTCGGATTTGACACGAGATTACTGACAATCGAGATGACTTTCATATTTCCAAGGAATATTTAAGTAGTCATTATAGGGATTTGAAGAATGACTTTAATATTTCCAATGAAATATTTAGATAGTCATAAGACGAGATTCAGAAGAAAGAGAATATCAACATACTCTTGGCAAGATAGGATGATATGTTTGTTTTCTACCCTAAAACTAATGGACAAGTTCGATCCTCATTATGTATGAGATGATCTTGACGACACAAAATGATGACAAACCTATGATGATAAGAGGAACTAACGGAAATGAATATACTTGGTCTTAAGGAGTGTATATTCAGACGAGGATAAAAGGAACTACTAATCACTTATGTAGTAACTCGTGAGTCCTTTGTTACCCGAAGGTTGATGTTTGCTTTAAGCATTAGGATGAGCGTTTTAACATATGTTGTTAAAAGGCTTGGATATGATGTTTCGGATATGACATTTAACAATTGCGATCACAGGTTAAACTTACTTGAATATTTCGGATGAAATATTTAAGCTATCAAACCTACTCCGAGTTCTACTAGGTTTGTATCTAACCTCCCCATGACAAAAAGGGTGTATTACTTGAAAGAAGGCGAAGTGATGACCAGGGAATTAGGACAACTTCGCGACTACTTTAACTTATAGGTTTTGACACTAGTGTATGACTATATGACTTCTAAGGCATACCTAATTTCTAATGTGTTAAAAGGACATAGTGTGGGTGCAAAATTTACAAGTAAATCATGTAAAATGCACATAAGGAATAAATGCAAACATCATGCAAAACATGATAATCGTTTAGTATATAAGATCATGAAGACATTTAATCATATCTTACGAGAACATGTTATCATTTTGAAACACATATGTGGGATGCAAGCAATCTAGATTTGCTAAGGAAGATCCTAATTACCACTTGTTCAAAATGAAATCCAAACGGGAGATAAAGTTCACCGATGTAAACTGTCTCTAGTCAAATGTAGGAATGAAAAATTTTCAAGTTAGAGAATGAGTATGAGACTATCACTAGTGATGCTCAATTCAGGCTAAACACGATCATTTTTACGGGTTATACCACGAACCCAACTTCTTTCCTGGAAGCAATTCAACCATTAGGTCAAATTGAATTTCTACTGCGATAGGTTCTCCAGTAGTCATTCTCATGTTAGAAAAATTCAAATTCCTATATTTGCCTATCGAAGTATAGCAAAGATGATATTAGCTTATTTCGCTAATACATGGCCTAATATGACTCAACTAACCGTATTTCGAAAGTCAGTTACGAAGATGACATGTCTTACACAACTTCTAACAAAGGCAAACGAAATGTTTTAATTTCGTGTTTAAGATTTAAAGGTTATTTGGTGGAGAGGGTGCATTTTATGATCTCTTGGATAAAAACTTTGTTTGTTAAGTTGTTGCATGTTATTTTAGCATGATTTGGTTTCCTAGAACCAAGAGATGCTCTAATGTGATACAATGTAGAATCTACTACATCGAGAGTGTTTCAAGAATGCTCCTTAGCATATCTTGAGAGAAGAATCTAGTAAAGGTTATTTACCTCAATAGATCTTGTGAGTATTAAATTTGAAATGAGATGTATTGTATATTTCAACAAACATGCTTTTCTAAGAGGAAACTTATTACTCTTACGAATACTTAGTGAAACAAGTATTTTAGTATATGACCAATTTTATTTGTTTATGCAATGACACATGTTGTATTTGGTTATTATTCAACTCTAATATCCTATATTTGTTAACAAGATGCAATGTATTCTCTTGTAACATAACCATTCGTTACAAAGAAAATAAGATGCGTAGGATATAAGTTATCCTTTGTCAATCTTTTGATAAGAGAAATACATGTGATATTCTCAAAGATTGATGACTTACATAATCGTTAATAACATATTATGTGTGACACTTTTACTTGACATGTGATTTTGAGTGTTGAGTCATTCATGAGCAAAGTTTACATATGTTGTTTGTTTGCTCGTGTTTGGTTTTTCGGAAATGACACATTTACTAATTGCATTGCAAAGTAAATTACTTGAATATTTCGGATGAAACATCCAAGTTGTAAATCCTACTTCATTGTGTATTTTATGCATCTTTTAAACATATTAGTTTAATATTTGGAACACAACCATTGGACAAGAAGACTCAATATGACATCTTCAACACAAGTGTGAGTTATGATCCGATGCATATTATTTTTGTTTTCAGAGGACGTCATTATTCTCATAACAACCGAGTGTGATTGAGTATGTAGATTCAAGATAATATATTGTATTTTGATGTTATCTTGAAGCTAGACAAATAATGACTCCAATTTCTTGTCCATACTCGAAAACTTGTCAATTAGATTCGATGATGACATCAGTCATAATTTGAATAATGAATTGATATGTACTCGAAAGCTTTCTTGACCATCACGATCACTCCTTTTAAAAAGGAAATAAAAGTTTATGGAATGTGTTCCATTTATTCTAATACTAGTTGTATGTGTGAGGTTAATGACATATTAAGTTACTACTTCGATATTGTCATTTATTTTATTTGCGAAAAACTATTTATATTATTAAGAATAATATTCTTAGTTTTTCAACACCTCATTAGTATAAAAATAATTATCTTAACTATTTTCATACACCATACGTAAAATACTAAATGTTTAAAACATTTTGTATGTGTGTTAGATCAATGCAAGTTTAATACATTTTCTTTTACTTAAATACTAATGCATTAATATGATCTTTTATCTTGTTTAGACAACCCATGGTCAAGCAAGACACGAAGATGTGATGTTTTAGAGATCATGTTACGGATTTAATGAAAGTGTTAAGTATTTTGAGGTGGTATACTTTTTATACTTAAACCTTTGGAAAAATAATTGTGTAAGACAATATCTTTCGACGCACATGATCAACCAACTTAGTTTCCATTCCTAAGAAGGTTACTAAAGCATCCTATAACTTGCAAGATGTTGAAAACACATATTCAAGAAAAGTGGTCTATGCCTATATGCAATGCAAAATCAATTACGCAACTTAGTGCAAGAAGTCTAGTCTAAGTCCTGTTGACGCATAAGCCGAAAAACTAATAACCGACACATAGCAACAAGGCATGAAAGACACTTAGGCTTATAGATAAAATTAGCTCAACTAAAGATAACAATAAGTATACAAAAATATTAACTAACAATGTTAAGACACAAAGAAAAGCAAATAGTCATTTAGCATAACACACAAAGATACTTATCGTCATTTTTGTGTATTAAGTATAACAATGTATACATAGATTAATTTTATTTGAAAAAATGAATTATTTTCCACCCCATTTCAAAATTTGATCAAGTACGACACTTTGAAAATATAAATACATCAACGTGTGATGTTCTCTTAGTAATTTGACCAAAAATTTGCGCAGTCGACATGACCGGAAAAGACTCTTGATGAAATCAAATAAGTACATTTTATTAGCATCATTTATCATATGTTATTCGCCTGTTTTATATTATGTTACATGAGAATCGATACTTAATGGCTTACTTTTGTTATTCTCAGTTATAAACAAGCAATTGGTGAAACTTGGCGATTTTGGACTAATTATGGAGCAAAACTAGCAAGATGTCAAAAGTCTACTGAAATCCAGAAGATGCGCCGTATCTCTCTCAACAGATACGCCGCAATATCATACTTAGATGAATTCGAAGACCATTGCCTGACTTTGAAGAATGCGCCGCATGTAATTCTATCATGCGCCGCATATGAAACTTTGGTCAACGAAGAAGATCAAGCTCGTTCTACTCCAGATACGCCGCATTATGCTTCTGACATACGGCGTATCACTATCAAGAATTCACCAAATACAATCCAAGATACTGAAGGACATGCGCCGTATACAAGATCAAGATACGCCGCATCTAAAGGTGGTGTACGAATATTCTGGAATTTAATAATCTTGGACCCCACGCGAAGTTACCTTGATACGCCGCATCGGACCAATCCGATGCGCCGTATTGGCCATGTACAATCCTTACCGAGACATCAAGTGAAGATTAGAAGCTTAAAAGAGAAGTCAAAGAATACAAGTCGACACTTGAAGATGCTTTCGTATTTTGGCCGTAAAATCTTCATCTGGACTCCGTTTTAGTTGATTCAAGCGGCCATGGAAAGAGAAAAAGGAGATCTATCTGAATCTGATAGAGATGAGGTGCATCAAGTCATTAGATGCACCGTATTGGCTGATGCTCCATATCAGAATTCTAGATACGCCATATATTGTCAGTTTCAGACTTGGAGGCTACGTTTACTTATAGATGCGGCGCGTCTAACTCTCTAGATGCGCCGTATCGTCCCAAATTTCAGAATCTATAAATACCGGGCTCATTCACGAATTAGGGTATCTTTGGGAACCCTTAGGGTCATTCCCAGACGATCAAAACCCCTCCAAACAGCAGAAGATCAACCTAGAAGACCTAATTACCCTTGAGGAGCATCTCTAATCATTGTTAGCGTAACGTATTCATTGTGTTTAATACTCTATTCATTATGATTATGTTTATGTGCTTTGTTATAGAGATTATGGGCTAACACCCTGATGTGTTAGCCAAGTTTATGATTATTTGATGTTATGATGTGTTTCTAATTTGATTGGTTGCTCAGTCTTCGTTTTAATTACTTTTGTTAAATAGTTTTGCTTTATTGTAATAGTAAGCTTTAATTCATCAGGATAGATGGCCGGTAGTAAGTGAGTACGCAAGATCATATGCCCGCCTTAAAATTGTTTTCCCATCAATTAAAGTCTATATGTTCGATGTCTTTGGTGAATTTATGTTAGTGCTTTGATAACCTCTGTGTCTAGCTGAGCACTGCTTGGGCTGCCATACCCCTTCCTCGCCTATTTAATCTGATGTGTTAGATAAATAGGATAGTCATAAGTAATCATTAAGGGTTTACTCGCCGATATAATGAAACCAATAAGAAAGATTTAACTAATATACACTTCATATAGAACTAGCAATAAAACAAGTGACAAGCTATTAAACATAAACTCAGTAATTATTAAGCAGCTTTATGCGGATTCCGATTGAATGGAATCTAGACTCTAGGGAAACGAGAGGTAGGATTGACCGCGCCTAGTCTTGAGCACCAATCACTGCAGGTTTTAGGAACTTATTAAAACTTAATCATATATGAAACTTGGTTAACATACTCTTCTTATCTTTGGTATCTTCTATTGTTTGTTTATATTAGTTAGTTTAATTAATTACCAAACTGTGTCAGTCTCTCAGGCTGAACCCCCCTTTTACGTTAGTTTAGGTTAATAGAGTCGAATACCTTTAGAATTAGTATATTAGAGATCTCACTCTTAGTGATCGACACCCTACTTACCAACTAGGCTACATTGATCGGGTACACTGCCCGTTAGTGTTGTTATAGGTTAAGTCGGCAAAATATAAATTTAAAACTTGATAAGGAATAATCACCTATACAACGACACATCAACTCTCTATTACAAATCAAAGACTCTCGTAAATTTTACTTTACAATCAATTATTAAAAGTATTTTTAAATGAAAGTAGACTCAATTACGTTTAAAACGATAGGTGGCACGACTCCTATAGACTTACGGTTGATTTTATACGAATTTTTGAAAATTACTCAGTTCTGAAAAACAGACGAAGGTACCGTTAAATTTAGTGGTACCGTCCGTATCTAGTGGTACCCTACGTTATATTTAGTGGTGTCGTGCCTGTTTTTACAGATTTTGAACAAAACCAATTTTCTCATCCAAAACAAGTATTTGACGTAACAGAAAGATGTAAAACTTAATAAACTAAATACCTAACATATAAAAGATATATTAAGTAACATTTCTATGTTTAGGACTAAGAAAAACATTTGTGAAAATACTTTTACTATAAGACAAATAGTTTTCCAAAACGCTACTTTCAAAACCGCATGACATTACAACTCTTTCTAAAGACATAAACGGATACATACAAACTCTTTTCCTTTATTTTTTTAAGAAAACCTTCAAGCTAGTATGACAAAGTATACTTAACAACAAAACTTGTAAGTATTAAGCAAGTAAATACTTTTCATATTTTATCCAACTTCATGGGCAATTTGATACATGGATCGTACTCAATTTTGAAAACCATTTGTTTTAAAAATTTTGAGTGACGTGGCTCTGATACCAATTGTGGAAACCGTAGAGGGGGGTGAATACGTTTCCATTTAAAAACTAAAAATCTTTCGTATCAAACACCCGATCAAGTGTGACAAAATATGAAAAGTATCAACACTAGTCTTACAAGAACTTACTTAGACATATTAGTAATAACATGCCATAACACAAAACATAACTAACACAATATAAGCAACAAACCACACAAGTATAAATGCTACGCAAGATATAAAAGTAAAGCAGTAAATGCGAAAATAAACTTAAAGAGATAAGTAAAGAAAGCGCAAACCGGACACGGCGATTTATAGTGGTTCAGTCACGAAGCTCCTCTTCGCCCTACTCCACTCCCCGAGTACCCAACTCGAGAGTTACTTCACTAATCAATAAGCTCCATTCTCAGCGGAGAAAACCATACAACGTCGCTTACATTATTTTCCGACACTAAGCTAAATGTCGAGTACTAATCTTAGCTAGTACCAATCTACCACGATCTACCCGATCCTCACAAATCACACAAGCTACAAGATCCACATGATCTACACACGATCTACGCGATCTACTCACGATCTACCCGATCCTTACTAATCACACAATCAACACACCATACACGATCTACCATTGATCCACTTGATCAACACACAAGCTCACTAGCTACAAGAGATCTCCAAGATCTCCACAAGATCACAATGATCCACTCTCACAAGACTAAACAAAAGATAATGACTACTTGATGTATATCAAGATACAACAAGCTTACAACAAGTAATGCAAGTGCACTACTCAATGACTCTAACACTTTGTATCTTCTTGATACTTTGTGTTCTTCTCTTGGACTAGAAGAGGAATGAAGGTGATCACTTGAATGGATGATTGGTGTAGCAACCCACAAAATCTCATCACTATCATTCCCATTACAAATACCTATAGTAGGTATTTCACAGGTAATTTTTTTTGCTTTTTATGTGCATTCATTACTTGCATGACTCTCTAGACCTGCCCACGTATCCACACAAGCCAAACAACTCTACACTCACATACTATAAACCCCTGTTATGTCAAGCATAAGATCATAACGACACCACAATAAGTAATCTACCAATCTAACACACTAAACATATCACAGAACCATAACAAACCTCAATTAAACCCTAATTAGACCTATGTGCTTACTAAACCCTATATGCTTAACTAAACTAGTTTGAAAGTGTTCAAGGCTTAAGTATGAGTTACCTTAGGAACATTAGGATACCTTAGGACCCTTAGACCTTAGTACAACCCTTTAGAGCTTAGGTACAAGTCCCTTAGGCACAAAACCATAACTAGGTTATAACTTCCCGAAAACTAGGTCAAACCTTCCCAAATTTTTCCCATAAGCTACCACCACTTAGTATAAGCCCCTTAGGACTTAGGAATAGTCATTAGACACTCTTAGGAACCTAATCTAGTCACTAAACCCTAAACTCTCACAAGACAAAACTAGGTTAAAAACTAAACCTAAACCCTTAAACCAAGTTACTATAGCACCTCTAAGCACCTCTAAGCACCTCACAAAAGTAGGTGCATCACCTACTTGTCACCACCTTCTTCCTCTCAGATCACCACAACCACAACCGGCCTAGCAGCCCCCTAGCTACACCATAGCTCGTCCTTGTCACACCCTAGACCTGCCACAACCCCCCTCTAGCTCAGTTTACTCATCTCCCCCCTCCTCGACACCTCATACTTCCATTTCTTGGTCGCTACTCCTCGTAGCACTATAAATACCCCGTACCCCTCTTCCTTTCAACCTCACACCTTCTCTTCTTTCTCTCCACACATATTCTGGTCCTAGTGGTTGTACACGAGCTGTAGTAGGCCTAGGAGTCGAGCTAGCTAAGCCTTGCCCTTGTCGAGTTGTGATTTGAGCCGAGAAAACCCTAGAAACCCTAGGAAACCCTCGTTAACCCTTCCCTAGTCACGTAAGCTTTCATACTTGCTTCCTTTAGCTTTATTTTAGTTCTAGGATAGTATTAGGTTGCCTTAGATCCCATAGGAACCCTTGCCTAAACCTTGATCACTAAAACTTGCTAGTTTTCATTTTTAAACCCTAAATAGTGTCGAATACATGTTTACATGCTATAAGCCCTTTAGATAAGTCCTAAGCTAGTTTAGATAACTTAGATAAGCTAATATTAGTTAAACATAAGCTAGGAAACCTTTTTGTTTCATAAAAATATAGTTTGCATGGAATTAGGACTAGTTTTGCAAAGTTTTCCATGCATAGGGGTATATATGGTAACTTTCTGAAATTATTAAGTATAGGGACTATTTTTGACATTTCTTAGAAGTTATAAGTATAAGGACCCTTTTTGCAAAGTTATAAACCCTAGGATAAAAAGTTAAATAGTTATAAACTTAAAAGGACTAGTTTTGCAAAAGTTATAAAGTTAAGGGTCTAAATGGTAAATATAGAAAACTTATAAGTCCAAGGATCATTACTGCCATTTTCCTAAAATATAGAAGTATAAGGACTAATTGTGTCAAGTCTAGATAGTTATAAACCTAAATAATACTCCCCCCGTCCCAAAATAAGTGTCCAGTTTGACTTTTCAGAGTCAAACTGGTTCAACTTTGACCTTATCTATTTTTGCGGGTGTTATATAATACTTGAAACAAAATATATGAATGAATTGAGTTTTAAGTGTATTTTTCATTAGTATAATTTTTCATTAAGTATTATGTAACACAAAGAAAAATATTAAAGGTAAAAGTTGAACCAGTTTGACTCTGAAAAGTCAAACTGGACACTTATTTTGGGACGGAGGGAGTATAAGTATTATAAGTTTAGGGTAGATTTTGTAAATATATTAAACTATAAGGGTATAAAGTAAAAATATTAAAGTTAGAAGCATAACACAATACTAGGGAGCTTCATGTGAGGAGTATTATGTGGATATTTCGTTTTGACGAGTTTGCTAGGTTTACGATTTAAAGTGCCCTGGCTCCTCAAACGATTATTGCATGTACTTCTGAATTATGATGGCCCGAACGGTGTTATGTTATAACTAAATTCTAAATAAATACATAACTCAATAGTAAGGAGCTTCATGTGAGGAGTATTAACTTCTGAATTATGATGGCCCGAACGGTATTATGTTGATAACATAATACAATAGTAGGGAGCTTCATGTGAGGAGTCTTATACTTCTGAATTGTGATGGCCTGAACGGTGTTGTGTTATACCTAAAATTCTAAAAAAAACCTAAGAATGATTACCTAAGAAACATAAACAAAACAACTAGAGCTTGACATGCATCCACACCTACAAAACCATCAGGATACGTGAGTAAGGCAGTCTAGTTTCCGAGTCACTTTTTGCATCAGTAAGAATTCCCTAAGCCCAGGTGAGTTTCATAGCCTCACATCTTTTTAACTTTTCACTCTAAATGCTTTACAAGTCTTTTTCTTTGGTTGTTGCACGAGTACACTATCTGCCACTACTATGACTCCTCCCAAACTAACCAGTCAACCAGGAGTGGTCAACAAGTCAAATCTGAGAGAGGAGAGATCAAATTATGATCCGGTGTAAGCACAGTGTATCCCCGGGTCGTTATATCCCAGCGATATTGAAATTGTGTTTTTGAAACGTTTTGGGAATGAGTGATTAGAGAATAGTAACCAGATAAAGATTTGGATTGATTTTACACTACTGATTGCTTGGAATAAAGATAACGAAACAATATTAACAAACACAGAATTACAGATAATCCTAAAAACGTAAATGCGTACTGGAAAAATGGGAATTGAACAAAAACAAACTACAGGGGGTGAAAATGAAACTTTTACAAACTTAATATTAAAAGAAAATTAAATTAAAAAGAAAAATATTTTTTTGATTATTTTATTATTTAATATTAATTAAAACTATTTAATATGTATTTTTAAAAACTCTAAAATAACTTAAAAATGATATAAAAACTAAAAATATGTATTTTTGTCTTTTTCTGAATTTAATATTAATTAATTACTAATTACTTATTAATTAACTAATTAACTAATTTAAATTACTAATAATACTAAAAATGACTTAGAAAATTAGGAAATATTTTATAAAACTAAATAACTAATACAGGAACCTTAAAAAATTATAAAAAATTTATAAAAACTATTATTAAACTATTTTATTAATTATTTACTTAATTACTAATTAAAAACTATTTAAACTAATTTAATTAAGATAAATAGAAAATGAACAGTAATAATTATGAAAATATTTTCTGAAAATACTAAATGAATTATAAAACCTAGGAAAAATATAAAAAAAGTACTAGTGATTAAAATTAAACAGTAGAGGATTTTCTTTTTGGTTTTTTAATTAAAACTAATTTAACTAATATTAATTATTATAAATACTAAATTAAAAGATAAAAATCTAAGAAAATTATTAGAAATACTACAAGTGAACAGGAACTTATGAAAATTATAAAAATGAAAATTGCGTTTTGAAAAAGCTGAGCAATAAGCCAAATGACTTAAATAGAAGCTATCACTATTTTTAAATTGATGTTTTTGTGATTTTTCTTTTACAACACAATTTTAACACTGAAAATATGCAACTTTTGTAAAAACAAAACTTTTGGTTCCTAAGAATAAGCACTATGGAGTGCTTAATGGCTTATCAGTTTGACTTTGGTCAAACAAGCTTTACAAAAGCTTGGAACAAGCCACATAGTGAACACAAATGGTGAAATGAAGTATAAACAACCTAAAGGAACTTAAATAAGCTTGAATCAACAAGAATCCATGACAGAATAAGCAAATAAGCACAAATAAGCAATCCCAAATATCACAGATCCAAACAGGTCTGCAGGCTATTACAAGGTGAGATTAAGCTATGGGCAAGGGTACCAAAGCTCAAAATAAGCTTGGAACCAATAAGCCAGCTAGATGAGCTTTTGATAGAACCAAAAATCACCCTGTGGGACCCACTAATGAAGCCTGTGGGTCCCTTGGAAGTTGGGTGAGTTACACTGATGAGGCAATGTATAGGGTAAAATGGGAGAAAGATCAAGCTAAGAGCAGGGCTAGTAAATAAGCTAGAAAGCACAAAATAAGTTTTGAACCTTTGAGAATGGTGGATGAGCTTCTCATAAAGCCAAAACACACAAGCTCAAGTTCACATGAAAGTTTTTAGGAGCTTATGAAAATGCTCACCTATACTGATTGGTCAGTATTGTGAGTGGTTTTGTGGAAATCTTTTGAGCAAAATAAGCAATAAAAATAAGCAGATAAAAGGGAAATGAGCATGCAATCAACAAACTAGCCAGCTAAGCTTCCAAAAGAACCAAAATACACAAGCTAAGTATAATCAATGAAGCTTATGCAAGCTTATGAAATTGCTTACTTATCTGTGCATAGGGCAATTTTTAGAAAAAGTGCTAAGAAAAGCCACAAAATAAGCAGTGTGCCCTGAGATCTAAAAATAACTAAAAATACTTTAACAAAGATGACCAGCGAAATATTAATACCTAAAAAGCACTAATCCTAAAACCTAATATTGAACCCTAGGGAAAATCACTAAGTTTATTCAAAAACTTTTTATCTGTCAATTTTGACTTTTTGATTTTTTGCAAAATGTTGACCAAGATGAACTTTGATTGCTTCAAATGGTCTGATTAGGTTGTTTTAAGATTTTTTTTGAACATAAAGGTTGTTTTAAGATTAAAAGATACTAAATTAAGCAAATGTAACAATTACGGAACTGATTATGATGATGGTGGATCCTAATTCCTTAACAGTGAATGAGAAAATAGGATTAGACTAGCATTTTGACTTTTGAACAAATGACATGAAGTTTTTATGTTTGAAATGACTTATTGGAACTCAATGTATCCTGGTTTAACAAAGATCAATACCATAAACCCTTTTGAACACAGGAAACACAATTTAACCAAACACACCTTTACTGATATGAAAATGAGATTAAAGAAGCAAAATGAGATTCTAATCCTAATCACTGACAAATAAACTTACACTAACTTAATTTAAACACAATTAAGCAGAAATCAACAAGATAAAACACTTAAAGCTAACAATCAAAGATAATGCCAATAATTCTTAAAAACTGAAATTTAAAAAGTAAGAACTAGAAACCTTGACATCTGGCTTAACCAGGGTATCTTTAAGCTCAACAAGCTCCTAGCTTATCAAAGATAAGCTAGGTACAGTCCATCTGGCCAATCCATTTAGACCACTTCCAAAGCTTTCCATGTCTCATATGCAAAGGTATCCTGTTGTGTTCTTTGTTTTCTGTTTTTACTTTTTTTATGTTTTCTTATGTATATTAAGGACTTAAGTGAACTTATGAATAGATGGAAATACCAACAGAGCTTAATAAGATTTTAACTAAAAACTTTGATTTTCTATGAAACTGAAAAAGAGAGAACAAGCTTGGTACAAACTAATAACTTCTATTATATTGAAGAAAAGGATTACAAGATTAAAAATGAGAGTACATGAATGCTTAAAACATTAAGTTAACACTAATTCGACTTAACTATTTTTCTGCTAAAAAACTACTACTGTCTTCCCAGCTTCCTTCTTCTATTTATAGGGTCTTCTAGGGTTTCTCTTGGTCTTGTGCACATATCCCACTAATAATCTTGACCTTAGGATGAAGGAATTTTGATCTTGTCCGTTGGTGAGTTTTGGCGCCAAAAGAGAATTCTGCAATTTGCTGTTTTTTATAATGCAAGAGGGGGGTGGCACATTAAATGCGAGGTGATGGTGGTAGGTTTAGTGGAGATGGGTGGTGGGATGTGATGGTGCTAGTGGGGGGTGGCAAGGTTTGGCAGGACGTGGGGAGGAAGAAGGGAGGGAAGGAGATGAAGGTGGGAACGGGGTTTATAACTGAAAAGAGGAAATGGGTTTGAGGAGATGGGCCAGAAAACGGTTGGGCCCAAAGGTTAGTGGGATGGGTTTTTATTATTTGGGTTTGTTTTGGACTTGGGGTTAGCAATTGCCTGCTTAACTGCTAAATGATTTACAGTATTTTTACTATTATATAGTTATGTCTACTCCCCGCTATTCTACTCCCGTCTCATCTAGTTTACATCCGGATGTTCTTTCCTCTCCGAATGTACTAGATTATTCCTCTAAATCATACCTTCCCGATCGCTTAGGAGACTCTAGGAATAGTTTAGATACACCTTCACCCTTAGGTTTTACACCTTTCATAGATAACCCACACTTAAAACACTTAAGAGATTTCTATGCTAAGGCATCACCTATTACTCCCCTAAACCCTATTTTACACCCACCACTCCCCACACCTAGATTAGAACCACATGGTTTCTTTCTCCCTAGAGAACCATGTATACCTAGAAACCCTATCCCTGCCTATAACCCTAGATATGACCCTAGGCAACCCTATACTTTAGCACCTACACCTTACTTAGTAAACCCTCCCATTTCATCTTGGAAAGATGAATTTGGAGAAAACCCCACTAGGACAACTTTAGAAAATCAGGAAAATCAGTTAGAGGAAATTTTAAATAACTTAGATGAAATTTTCCTTGAACTTCTTGAGAAGATAGAAAAAGGTCATGATAAACCTAGGAAATCAACCTGACTATAGTAGTTTAAGAAATACCCTACAAGAAACCCGTTTTAAGGTAGTTAAAATACAGAAAAATCAAATGAGACACCACCATAAAATAGCTTTTGCCCGTTTTAGGATTTGTACTTTAGAAAAGATGATTGTTGATGATGAGGAATGTCATCAATCAAACCTAGAAAACACCACAAACTCAAACTCTTGGAATTAGGAAAACCTTAGAAACCCCTAAGTAATATGCCTTTTATAGCCTTAAGAGTTATGCCTTAGAATAATTAGTGCCTATAGGATATGTAAGATAGGAAATCAATAAAATAAGTTAAGTTTTAGAAACTACCTGGTGCCCCTCAATTAGGATAAATTAGATAAACTAGATTTAGGTATGCCTCTTCTCACCTTAGGTCATCCCTAACCCTATAGTAACCCCTAGGAATATAGACTTACCCCATAAAACATGTCAAGTTAGGTACTTGTTATAACCTACCCCAAACCCTTACCTCTAGGAATTTAGGATAAACCACCCCGATGCCTTAGATTCATAGATTCTCAAAACTGTTTTAAACTCCCCTCGTACTTCCTCCCTTCCTAAAACCTAATCGCTTCAAACACTCCCCTTATCAATGGTGAGATTTCTTATTCTACACCATAGAGATCTGAATTCTTTCTCCTCCGATCTCTAAGATTCTCACTACTCCCTTAGCTTTCTTAAGCTATCTTTCCCATAGTTAGAGAATCTACCCCTAACTATCCCATATGCAAATATATGATAGTCATATATAAGCATATTCCTATCCTTTCCCTCTTTACTTCCTTAGATTACTATGATTCCCGAGTTAGTTTTCCCTTCCCCTCTTAGTAAAACCCGAACCATACTCTTTAGGATTCCCATACTTGAGGTTAGAAATGACTTTAGGATATCCCTAGAAAACATAAGCTTAAGCATAGAATACCTTAGATCACTAAGATAGGTTATCTAAGAAACCCTTGAGGAATTAGAAAAATATGATTAGGAATCTTTGAGGTTTTATAGGTTAGAAACCAAATTAGAATCCCTACCCCGATAGATAGAAAAATTAGGAAGACATCCCTATAAGATAGGATTTAGCCTAGCATAAGAATTTATTTATCGAGGACATTAGAACTAGAACACAGATTAGATATAAGGAATTTTAGGAAAAACAAAGGATTAAATAGTAAACCTCCACCTTAAGCCTTTAAACCCCTAGTTTAGGATAGGCACATTAGCAAGCTTCTACCATATAGGCACATTAGCAAGCTTCTACCATATAGGAATAAGTCGTTTTTAGGTCATAATTTGCCCCTACCTAGTCCCTTAGGATACCCACAAATATATTTCGAGGATCTTAGAAAATTGAATCCCTAGAAAAACAACTAAGAAAACTTTGATGGATCTGATTAGTGGTTTACAAACTTAAGGCCCTTACTTATAGAAACTAGGAAAATTTATTAAAACTACTTAGATTTGACGTTCCATAGGTTACACATTAGGAAATTTACTTAAAAGATACCATGGACACTACCCTGACTGGTTTTAAGTACCTAGGAATAGTAATACTTATAATAATAGTGATACTAGTAATAATAGACAACTTAGGACAAAAGAGGAAACCCAAAACTTTACCTAAGAATAAGGATACTCCTAGTAAGACCTTAGGAAAGAAATTACCTAAACCTTCTCCCCCTTTAGAACCCTCTACTTCGATAGAACCAAACACATCACCCTTAGAAGTTTAGGACTAATTAGGAAAACTAGAAGAACCTTAGAGGGAAAACAAATCTTTGAGGAATCTAGTAAATCTAAAATTCCATTAGGATACTATCTTTACAGGTATCCTATACTTTTACTCCACCGTTTAATCCTACTGTTCCGTTTAAACCCACTCCTTCGTTATCTCTCACCCCTTCTTATCTTCCTATATCATCCCTTGCCTTTCCTCCTTCCTCCCCACTCCTTCCTACCTTTTCATCCATCCTTCCACTTTCCTTCCATCCTTTCGTTCCTCCGTCATTTTTCACTCTATATTCTCTCCCTACCCCGTCCTACAATGTTCTAAGAATTAGAACTTGTACTTCTCGTCATATCGCAAGATTCTATTAGTTAGATCTTGTAAGAATATCTATGCCGGACTATAATCCTCATTATGTTCTACTATGGTATTATACTATCTTTCCTTGCAAAGGTTGCAAGAATGAGATAACGTCCGTCACCCTAGTCTTAACATGGCATAACTACCAGGTGACTAGTTGCTCAACAAAGAGGTTGTAGAACTGGTCACCATGACTAGAACTCGTTTCCACCATGACTAGAACTCGTTTCCACCATGACTAGAACTCGTTTCTACCATGGCTACTACTTGTCTCCACCATGGCTTGAACTTGTTTTCACAATGACTGAAACTTGTCTCCAAAACATTCTTGGACCACATTTCCTTAAATGTGGACCACTTTTCCGTTTTTCCGCCGATATTACTTAAGGACGATTTATGATGACTATTCTATTAAAATGAAATTGGATGCTCTTTTATTTTAAGAAGAAAGTTATAAATCGAATGGATCATGAATTTATAAGCTCTTACTTACAAGAATTGGGACGCCATCACTTGTAAGTAATGAAATATAAACAAATGAGACCAAGTATCTGGCACATGTACAAACAATTCCTACTCCGTTTGTACAACTCTCTTCTTCTTCTTATCTTTCTCGACTCATTCTTTCCCCTACTCCTACGTTCATCAAAATCTCGGGACGAGATTTATTCTAAGGGGGTAAGACTGTAGCAACCCATAAAATCTCATCACTATCATTCCCATTACAAATACCTATAGTAGGTATTTCACAGGTAAATGTTTTTTTGCTTTTTATGTGCATTCATTACTTGCATGACTCTCTAGACCTGCCCACGTATCCACACAAGCCAAACAACTCTACACTCACATCCTATAAACCCCTGGTATGTCAAGCATAAGATCACAACAACACCACAATAAGTAATCTACCAATCTAACACACTAAACATATCACAGAACCATAACAAACCCTAATTAAACCCTAATTAGACCTATGTGCTTACTAAACCCTATATGCTTAACTAAACTAGTTTGAAAGTGTTCAAGGATTAAGTATGAGTTACCTTAGGAACATTAGGATACCTTAGGACCCTTAGACCTTAGTGCAACCCTTTAGAGCTTAGGTACAAGTCCATTAGGCACAAAACCATAACTAGGTTATAACTTCTCTGAAACTAGGTCAAACCTTCCCAAATCTTTCCCATAAGCTACCACCATTTAGTATAAGCCCCTTAGGACTTAGGAATAGTCATTAGACACTCTTAGGTACTTAATCTAGGCACTAAACCCTAGGCTAAACCCCAAACTCTCACTAGACAAAACTAGGTTAAAAACTAAACCTAAACCCTTAAACCAAGTTACTATAGAAACTCTAAGCACCTCACACAAGTAGGTAAATCAACTACTTGTCACCACCTTCTTCCTCTCGGCTCACCACAACCACAACCGGCCTAGCAGCCCCCTAGCTACACCATAGCTCATCCTTGTCACACCCTAGGCCTGCCACAACCCCCCTCTAGTTCAGCTTACTCATCTCCCCCCTCCTCGACACCTCCTACTTCCATTTCTTGGTCGCTATTCCTTGTAGCACTATAAATACCCCGTACCCCTCGTCCTTTCAACCTCACACCTTCCCTTATTTTTCTCCACACATATTCTGGTCCTAGTGGTTGTACACGAGCTGTAGTAGGCCTAGGAGTTGAGCTAGCTAAGCCTTTCCCTTGTCGAGTTGTGATTTGAGCCGAGAAAACCCTAGAAACCCTAGGAAACCCTCGTTAACCCTTCCCTAGTCACGTAAGTTTTCATAATTTCTTCCTTTAGCTTTATTTTAGTTCTAGGATAGTATTAGGTTGCCTTAGATCCCGTAGGAACCCTTGCCTAAACCTTGATCATTAAAACTTGCTAGTTTTCATTTTTAAACCCTAAATAGTGTCGAATACATGTTTACATACTATAAGCCGTTTACATAAGCCCTAAGCTAGTTTAGATAACTTAGATAAGCTAATATTAGTTAAACATAAGCTAGGAAACCTTTTTGTTTCATAAAAATATAGTTTGCATGGAATTAGGACTAGTTTTGCAAAGTTTTCCATGCATAGGGGTATATATGGTAACTTTCTGAAATTATTAAGTCTAGGGACTATTTCTGACATTTCTTAGAAGTTATAAGTATAAGGACCCTTTTTTCAAAGTTATAAAACTCTAGGATAAAAAGTTAAATAGTTATAAACTTAAAAGGACTAGTTTTGCAAAAGTTATAAAGTTAAGGGTCTAAATGGTAAATATAGAAAACTTATAAGTCCAAGGATCATTTCTGCCATTTTCCTAAAATATTGAAGTATAAGGACTAATTGTGAGTCTAGATAGTTATAAACCTAAATAATATAAGTATTATAAGTTTAGGGTAGATTTTGTAAATATATTAAACTATAAGGGTATAAAGTAAAAATATTAAAGTTAGAAGCATAATACAATACTAGGGAGCTTCATGTGAGGAGTATTATGTGGATATTTCGTTTTGACGAGTTTGTTGGGTTTACGATTTAAAGTGACCTGGCTCCTCAGACAATTATTGCATGTACTTCTGAATTATGATGGCCCGAACGGTGTTATGTTATAACTAAATTCTAAATAAATACATAACTCAATAGTAATGAGCTTCATGTGAGGAGTATTAACTTCTAAATTATGATGGCCCGAACGGTATTATGTTGATAACATAATACAATAGTAGGGAGATTCATGTGAGGAGTCTTATACTTCTGAATTGTGATGGCCTGAACGGTGTTACCTAAAATTCTAAAAAAACCTAAGAATGATTACTTAAGAAACATAAAAAAAACAACTAGAGCTTGACATACATCCACACCTACAAAACCATCAGGATACGTGAGTAAGGCAGTCTAGTTTCCGAGTCACTTTTTGCATCAGTAAGAATTCCCTAAGCCCATGTGAGTTTCATAGCCTCACATCTTTTTAACTTTTCACTCTAAATGCTTTACAAACCCTGTGAGGGGGATACGTGCTACTTGCTTTACTTTAAAA